>VXBW01001196.1:376131-402278 GCA_013400375.1 Thinocorus orbignyianus
CCAGGGATGGCGATTCCACCACTCCCCTGGGCAGCCTGTTCCAAAGCTTGATAAACCTTTTGGTAAAGAAATTTTTCCTAATATCCACCTTAAACCTCCCCTGGTGCAACTTGAGGCCACTTCCTCTTGTCCTATCACTTGTTACTTGCAAGAAGAGACCGACTCCCACCTCTTTTCAGGTACCACCACATGATTCAGAAATAAAACCCCGCCTGATGCCTGTGAAATTCAGTCAAGAACAACTAGACCTTCTCCAGAGAGGGACCATTAAAGCACCCTTATGAATCGTGGTTCCAGCAATCCTGCCACTGTGCCAGAAACCAAAGGCTGGATGCCAGGGGTGTTGCGAAGCAGTGAGCTCTCTCTCCAAGCTTCCCTTATTAGGGAAAACAGGAATAAATAAATAAATATCCTTATTATATTGCTGAGTTTGTTTCTACCTCAGGAAGCAATTTTTCCTGATTTTAAACTTTTTGGAGTTTTCCTGAAACATGATTCATGTGGACTAAAACATCTGATGAAAAATGGATGTGGATGCAAGACTTTGCTTTTCATTTATTCGGGCAACCCCACATCTTGCAAAGCATTTGCCTCGGCCTCAGCCAGACAATCTTGAAAAATCCCAGCAGAAAAACTTTTTTTAAAGGCTGTTACTTGTTTCATTTCAAGTCACAGGTCTCTGAAGGCAGTTACAGACTGAAGTGGACTGAACACAAACTGAAAATTATCTCTTAAGCCTAGAATGCTCCTCTGAATCCTCATCTGTCTGCACATACAAAGATTTGGACAACCACATGAAAACTAGTCTCAGGTTATTTTACCTGGTCTCCAATTATTATTATATTTTAAATGAAGTCCTAAAATTGTTTTAAAAAACATTTTAAACAATGATCCTAGGTGGGATTTTCTTCTTTATAAAGAAGGTCCAGACAGCAACAAAATAACAGAAATATTTAGTCATGGTCACTTTAAAAAAAATAAATTAAAAATAACTCCACATCAAATAATATATATGTATTTTGTGCTATGTTACTGAAAAATAGTTTGTTTTCTGTAAGGGAGTGCTGAATTATAGAAGATTTACATCCTTTTGCTAATGATAACACTTCCCTGAGAGTGATTAGAGGGACGGAGCACCTCTGCTATGAGGTCAGGCTGAGAGAGCTGGGGCTGTTCAGCCTGGAGAAGAGAAGGCTCCGGGGAGACCTTAGAGCAGCCTTCCAGGATCTGAAGGGAGCTCCAGGGGAGCTGGAGAGGGACTCTTTGTCAGGAAATCTAGTGACAGGACAAGGGGTAATGGTTTTAAATTGGAAGAGGGAAGATTTAGATTAGATATTAGGAAGAAGTTCTTTCCTGTGAGGGTGGGGAGGCACTGGAACAGGTTGCCCAGGGAAATTGTTGATGCCCCATCCCTGGAAGTGCTTAAGGCCAGGCTGGATGGGGCTTTGAGCAACCTGCTCTAGGGAGAGGTGTCCCTGCCCATGGCAGGAGGGTTGGAACTTGATGATCTTTAAGGTCACTTCCAACTCTAACCATTCTATGATTCTATGGTTTTCAATAGGGATGGGTCCATTTTCCCAGGTTTGGGCACTGTGTTAGCATTTGAGAGGGGACAAGGGACAGCTTTTTGTTGCTGCAGTGTTAATGATCTTTTTGGCAGGTGAATGAGGGATTAACAAACACCAACCCTGCCATCCCATCAGCTGACACAGATATTAGAAGAGAATAACCACTCCCTGATATTTTAAAATTTGCCCATGTACCAGGCACTCGTTCTGAGAGCTAACTCACTGACAGTGAGAATTAAAGAGTAAATTGCCGGCTTGAGCAGTATAACCATCTGATCCCTCTGTTAGCCTCACAATATGCTTAACAGGATTTCCATCCTCTAGTTCCCCCCAATCCAATCGGATACACAACTCCGGGATAACACGCTTCTGGGATAACTGCCTGCCAACAGTCAGAAGTATGCCCTTTCTAAAAATCAGTATAAATAGGTAACACGACGCACGAGAACTGGGCAATCCTTCACCTTCTCTCATATTTCTTGTCGGAACGGGCAGATTTTAAGTGAACTCATCAAGCATCTTAAAAGCTAACAACAGCTTAGCAGGTTAAATGTGAAATAGGTTTATCAGATCAGTGTAGTGCTCTTCTTGTAATTATGTTTTTACAGCCTGGTTAAGGGATGGTATTGGAGAAGGGCTTGTGATGTCAGAGTGGGTAGGGCTTAGAAGCAGGGATGAGGGCTAATCAAGATAAGTTCAATTTGTATTTAAAGTCAAGTCAGCGTTAGTTAAGGCAGTTTTTGACATGTTAATCTTGATGTGTTTTAAAAGCTGCCAACCACATTACTGAGGCAGCTCGAAAGGAAGACTTACAGTGAAGGCACACGCTCTTGGATGTTCACGGTGTCTTCGTTTTACCCAAAACTAAGGTCTTCACAATAGATGTAAGTATACATGAAATAAAAAGCGGTATTTTTAAATGTAAATGGTGATGCAACGTCTGCTGACCGATACCAAGAGGTGTCTGATTTTTCAGATTTTGATGGGAAAGACTTATCTCGTGATAGAAATGGGGCAGATCAAAACAAGCTTCTTCCTGGTGTTTTTCTCTAAGAGCAGCACTTACTGCAGAGGGTGAAATTAGGAATTGGCAGGGATGAGAGCTGAAAAGCAAAGTGTGTGACTAACTATGTTTTGATTTCTCAGGAATCTACTACATGTATTCTTATGGGTAAATAATCCTGCATATTCGGGTGGAAACGCGGTGTTTTTCTGACATAAACTTGATCATTTTGGAAAAATTTCAAGATCTATTTCACAAACGGAGGATTTTACTTTGGGAAGGCTTGTCATTGCATAATCAGTGTTTTTCTAGAAAACTTTGGATACAGATTGAGTTGCTTAATGTAAATGCACAAATGTTTCATTATCTTGTCTAACCATAACAAAATGTTCTTTAAAGCTAACTGGTTGTCAATACATACAGCTTAATCTTTGTGTGAATCTATCTTTAAGTACAATTGAAAAAGCTTAGGATTTTACAGCTATTTCCTGGAGTGGTTTTTTGTAAATCAGTGTGCAATCAGAACTAATCAAGGCTATCATCACACAGATGGATTTGGCTGTTTTAGTTTGATGTACCTACATGAGATTTACCTCACTAAAACTTTGCTGGTGCTGGTAGCCACCGTAACAAACCCCAGCACCAGCAGCTTTGTGGAACACCAATGTATATGGTGTGATATATTTTGGGAAAAAAAAAAATCATAATGTGATGAGGGTTCCTTACATCCTGGTATTACTTGAATATGTGGGCGGAATCAACTGCAGACTGAGAAAGGTTTGGGCACTATTATTCTGCCCCTAGAACTACAATTTCCAGTACCTCAGACAGAGAATATGTGAATTTCTGTATCTCCCTGGTTCCCCAGAGATAAGGAAACAGTGAGAGAGGCAACTCTGACTCGAATCATTTCATCATGGTCTGACCCTTCACATTGGAGCTAAAATGTCCAGTCTGTTCAAGATGCCAATTCCTGATTCTGTTCCCAGGATCAAGTGTGCGATTTCATGTGTTAATTTTGCAAGGGGAAAAAGTTTGTATTAAAACCCACGACTTCATATAACAGTTTGGAAAATAGCAGTAGGTTTAGTATCTGAAATCTGTGACTTACATATTTTTTAACATACCTGCAAATATTGTTTCAGATGAGTGTGTGCTGTCTTTTATTTTCCAATATTTTATTTTCTAACCTGAAATGATTAATGAAAAAAACCTGCACAACCTTGTTTTACCATAGTGGTATAAGACACATCAAAAGCAGTTTTCTGTTTTATCAGAGGATTTTGGGAAGTTGGATGGATACTGCTGCAGTATTTAATATCCTACCTGAAGAGGGAAGGTACCGAGGATTCAGTACAAGTTTTCTAAATTCAAACTCTTAGTTAGCCAGTGAAGTTAAAGAGTTGTTAAATAAAAATAGTTTCAATTAGCCTTCCTAAAACTCATTCCTCTCTCCAGTACCTGGTTTCTTTTGGCACTGGAAGCATTGTTATTTGCACTAGGATTTCATGTTAAAGTGAGACACAAATCCCACTAAAATTTAACAGTATTTCACTTGGAAATACCAGCCCTGCTTTCCAAGCATCAGAAAGCTTTCCATCCCAAGCCTTCTATTTCCAGTATTTAAAGAGAAAAAAATAAAATCCTTCTTTTTTATGCTTTAAAAGTAGAAATGATTAAAAAGTAAAAATTAGAGCCTAGTTTCCCTTTAACTGATCCCACTTATGCCACATTTTGCAATCTTTAGGCTTCTAAAAGTATCAAAGACAAGAGGATAATGTTTCAAATGTCATCCCCAATTATGAAATAAATCCACAAGGAAAACAAATTACATCATGCTTTTATCTCTGTGTTCAACCCATGTAATAGAGAGACTCATCCCTTGTAAACAGTTTCTCCATGTACCATTTTATCAGGATCCTGGGTGAGTGTGCAATGTTACACACATACATGTGCACGCACGTGCTTTCTCTGCCAGAACCACTATTTTTGTTAATTCTTGCCTAGTTATTTTACTTAAAAGGTATAGTTAAAGCACTCGCTGTGTTCCCAGCTTTGGGTGCTGACAAAAACACAAATGAATAGTATCAGCATTGTGGTTCTGCAGAAACCAACCCTGTGGTTACAGTGTGGAGCGGAGAGGGAGATGCATTAAACACAATTCCCACCTCAGCTGCCGGCTGTCCCGTATCCCTCTGCCTCCAGTGCCATATCAAACAGCAGGGCAACATCTTTCCCCCCACCATCTGTCCATCTCACCTCACAGGCTCTGAGGGCTCTTGCTGGGTGTTTGTGCTCAGCGTGGAGCATCCCCACCTTTGGGTTTAGTCAATGCACGAAGCTGCAGCACACAGGAGTAAGTTCCCCCTTGCCTCCAGCCATCCCAGTGGGAACAAGACGCACTTCCATTATGAACCTAATTTAGATCCTGTAGGACCGAGTTTGCCAATACTGAGCCTTGATTTCTTCCTGAGACCAGTGTATTTGAAAAAACAAAAGTGACTTGCTGCTTGCAATCTTACCAATTAGCCAGCTCAAAAATGGAGAAACACCCAGGTCTTCATTTCAGTGTAAAGGCATCCAACGCCAACCCTGTTGGCTGACACTCGCAGTATAAATATAGTTATTTTCCTTTCTTTAGGGAATGTATCGTTCTCAATCCAGTTTTAGGATTACATTCTAATCTCAGTCTCTGAGCAGTCTGTGCCCACGTATCTAGGATTAGAATTTAGCCCTACAGTCTCTCCAGTGGTACCTTACCCCAATTAAGATGGCATATTTCATGCTCCTGAATGGCATAATGTTGGTAGAACTGCCAACTACTCAACTGTAGAACTCTTGCTTTCCAAAACTAATTTATGTCGCTGATTGTGGGTTCTTGAATAAATACAATCTCTAGCTTTTTGACCAGCATCAGTTCAGGGCAAGAACCCTTGACACCATAGTTAAAAACATCAGAGTATTAATAATATTGGAATATTTATCTATTTTTTAAAAAAGCATCTGATTTCTCAAGCAGGCAGGAGAGCTTCTTCTAAGAAGCAAGCGAATGGAAATGAGACTACATATGAGTTACTTCATATATTTCATATATTTCACTCATACGCACATATACATATGTATAGTTAAAGTTTACCTGATTTCTCTGACAGAGAGAGCATTTTAAACAATACTCAGCTTCTTCCAAACAGTCTGTGGAGCCACTACAAAGGTATACTAATCATTGCTTTCAAAAAATGCTAATTCCATGCATTTGATGTAAATAAAAGCAGTATTAGTTTTTGAAATCTTAATGCATTTACCTAAAAAAACATGTCTTCCAACAAGTCTACATTGCATGTAAGACTATACTGTACAAAGATTATAGATACACAGGCTGCTTGCTATAGACGTTTTGAAAGCACATATAGCATGATTAGATTTGCAAATGCTTCTGGTTCATGAAGTCCGTGTCTTGCCACTTCTCATCTAATAAATTGAGACAGAATTAGTACTGGGTGAGTGGTTCTGCCTGCTGCCAAGAAGGGTTTGCTAAGGGTAAGACTCTAAAGGTAGAGATTAACTTGTCTTCATCCCTGTAATGTGCTGTACAGCCAGGATTTGTGCAATAGGATCAGGGAAGAGCCATATATGAATGTAACATGGGACAGCTGGTGTGTATGAATTTATATCAACCCTGATGCAAGATTTTGAGCTACTCTCAAATCCCAGCTAATATATGTATCAGAAATATACTTTCCCTGTTCCCTCAGAGATCCTTTTTTTTCGCTGATATTGTTTTCTAACGTGCTAATTTTTTAAGGAAATAGTACGAAGCTGAAGTACCCTAAATTTGACCTGCAATCAGAACCCCAGCTAAGTAACCAAAAAAAGTTGTTTTTCCAAATGGAATAACAAATTTTAGTCAAGTTCCGTATCCTCCTCCTGACACAGGGTTACACGCAAGTCTTTATATGAGGTTATTAAGCTAACTATTTATCCTACCTGATCAATTCAATGGTTCCCAAACAGGAAGTTTAGGGAAATAAGCAAGCAACTTAATGCATATGAAAAATACATACAAAATGTGTTCTTTAAGTAAAGTTTACACCATATTGATATTCTAACATTCAGCGCAGGAAAATAGATTAGAATTTTGGTGGAAAGAGTATCTGAAAATTTTTACCCAAAATACCAAAGTTATTTCTATGTATCTGAGAAGAAATCCAAGCTAAATTAGATAGGATTGACTGGCACACCAATGAAAAAAAAAATAAACAACTAACAGAATGACTTCATGGAGGAACTCCAGTGAAAACCTCATTAAGGAATCAAACCTCATCTTTGGCTCATGATGAGCCAAAAACTGGGTCAGTGGAAGCAGCAAGCTACTGCTTTAGTGGAAGAAGATATCAGTGAACTTTCAAGTTATATTATTCCATGACTTTTTTTCACTACTGTCTCTTTCCACAACAAACCAACAGATCATCTAGTCTACCCTTGCGAGGATAAGTTGCTTACATGATACACATTTCCTGAAGCAATGAATGTTGCCCAAAGTGATGCTCCACGAATCTTGATCATCTAGTAGATAATAACCTGTGAATAAGCCCAGAACAACTCCACCACGGATGCTACTATATATGGTGCCCTACATCCGGTGGAAATGCCAGCATTTGAAAGAAAACTTCACTTTTAAAAAAAAAGAAGATTTAAAGAATGGTCTTAAATAATTTGTACTTCAGCTCTGAAGGGAAGTTATGTGAGAGACTACATGTCAACACAGGGTATAACATACTTCACACCCAATACAAAATCACAGAATCACAGAACAGCAGGAGCTTGGAAGGGACCTCTGGAGATCATCTAGTTCAACCGCCCTGCCAAAACAGGTCCACCCAGAGCAGATTGCACAGGAACATGTGCAGGTGGGTTTTGAATGTGTCCAGAGATGGAGACTCCACCACCTCTCTGGTTCTGCCACCCTCAAAGTAAAGAAGTTCCTCCTCATGTTTAGATGGAAGTTTAAAATGGCAGCTTTGTTTTCCAGAATGCTTAATACTTGACCACTCATCCATGAGAGAGAATCACCTAAATGGCTCAACTGGACCAATATGGTACAGCAAATACCATCATCCCAGTTGCCATCTATTTTTTGAGCTGCTGTGAAGTTTAGTTCAGTGCTAAATCGCTTTAGTACTGAGCTTTAAAATGCTTTAGCAGCTCAGAAGCACTTTGGCAGCTCAAATGCTCTTCATGAAACACCCAGCATCCTAAAGCGCTTTAAGTCTAAAGTATCCTAAAAAAAAAAAAAAAAAAAAAGGCAAATGGAAACATGTCCTGCAGCACCGGCTGAGATACATACGTGAGGAACAAAGGACACGGTGCTGTTCTTGGATTTAACAGGTTTGTCTGCTTCCAGGGAGACCTGGCTCTTGGCCAGCACAGAATCTAGCATTTACAACACTTACAGATGTAAAGAATTTTTATTTTGAGGGGAACACCAGCAGTGTGGTCCAAGTACAGTCTCCACTCTCAGACTCAATGGCTGAAATGACTAACTCGTCTACTTTTGGAAAACTCATTTTGAAGTTAACGGAGAAGAAAATTCAACTCCTTAATTCCAACTTACTTTTAGGGGGGAAAAAACCCCATCAATCATTTGCTTTGCAAAGTTAGTTTGAAATGAATATACAGATGCCCCTGCTGCCTCTAAAGCTGGCCTGCTCCCTCTGCCAACCCCTCAACTTAAACATCCCACACATAACAGGTTTTTAACATCCAGGCCATGGGTTAGAGGACTCATTTCTTTTGTCACCTACCCGCACGATGTGGTTACTCATTCCCTTAGTATCAGGATCATTTGTAATGTAGTCACCTTCCTTTTTGGACAGACTTGGAAATGCTCACACAATCCACTTCAGTGAAGGCACAGCTATTCAGCTGCTAGTTTTTAGTCTAGATTTCTACTTTTCAACTGGCTTTTTTTTACCTGTACCTATATGAGTAATTAACCTGAACCTTGCTGGTTTTATCACATCACTACAAACCATGTTCTTTTATCTTTTTGACTTCATTTGGCAGTCTTAGGGGGCTGAAGTCATTTGGAACAGCTTATTTCTACCATTTATTTCCATCTGTTTCACTTAATTTACAGTAGATAGGGTTCCAAATTATGACAATTCCAGAATTAAACCAAAGATACCTGCCTTCCTGAGCATGAGCATATCAGTTCTCAGGGCTGCTATGATACACCAGGCTGCAGACAAAAGAATTTGGCTTAATTACATCCTTTCAAGCAGCTGATATTTCCCAACATCCTGACTTTCCTTGCACAATAAGATCCAAGGACACTGAACAACTCAGTATTAAATAACGGCAACATTTGCATTGTCCTGAAAATGGGAAGTTTCTGTATGCTAACCAATACAATCCACGAGCACTGGAAGCTACAGCTGTGACTGGCAAAAGTCCTACCTGCTTATCTGAGAAATTAACCTGTACAACCTGCTCCGGTTCTTATGTTGTTGAATGTCTTGTACTTTTGTTTGGGTCTGCTGATGCCATTCTTTACAACAGACAAGTTGTTGTCTCTTTGCAGCATGACTCCACGAGACCACATGAGAAAAATGTCTATCTTGGGGGAACAAGGAACACTAGAAGAAAAGCACTTATATCGATTAGCAAGCGGCATGGCAGCAGGAGGTAAGGAGGAAGAAACCTAACTGCACATTTGTTGATAGGATTGCTAGTATCTGTATAATGTACAAGAAACAGCCAGCAATGGACTTAATGTCTTTAAAAGGTATTTGAAATTTATCTTAGGAGTAACTGGAGAAACATTTCTCTTGAGGTAGTTAAAAGTCAACATGGGAGATACTTGGCATTCAGAATTTGACCAAGAGACACTAAGCACCTGGAAGAAGAGTCCAGGTCACACAGGAGCTCAGCAACAAAAGGAATAGCTGGGCATTAGGAGGTTCTGGCTCACCACTGCAGGTTCTGCTTTCTAGAGCTGCTGTCTCATGACAAGGCAGGTTTCAGCTAAGAAGATTTTTCTAAAAATAAAACTGTATTAGAAATGCAAACTCTCTTAGGCAGAGAACTTAACATTCGTGGCTATTCTCTTCTGCTGCACAGTGTTACATGAATTACTGCTAATTGTAAGTTGTCCTTTTGTATACTTGACTGTGCACACCCTGTTTATTTTTATTGTGGTTTGATTGTATAAATCTACGTTATTCAAACAAAGCGAAGCAGGTGGCAGTGGAAACATCTTTTTTAGTTGCTGCTATCAAAAAAACCAAAAGTATGATTTGTTAACTCGCACTTGATGAAAAAGCTCTGTTTTTTCTGGTAAAGTTACGCTGCAAACAGAATCACTTTCTAATTTACTACACTGACAACAGAACTGTGTGTGCTTTGTGTCAGAACTGCGGCAGCGGCAAGAGATGCTAATGAGAAATCAGCTGATGGCAGTAAACCCCCAGCTCATGGGTGCAGGCCAGCAGAGGATGCAGGCGATCCCCCCACAGTTTGAGCCTCGACTGGTGGACAGGTATTTTACACCACTTCTCTATTCTAACACTGCAGTTAAAGAGTAACTGTGTACCAGAGAATATCAAGATCTTAGATTATTCTTAACTAAACAATGCCCTTTGCATGCCTGAATGTATTTATGTCCTCTCAGAGATCTGTTACCTTCAACTGAGATGATGGCACCAGCTGACCCAAGACAAATCCATATCACGTCCCACCTGGGGCCCGCAGTCCCGCAGCACCCAAACATGCCCAACATATTGTCCAACCGTGTTTACCCAGGCCCAGGTAAAGAAACCTCATCTGTATCCTGAAAGTGACAGCGTGTAAACGAGAAAACAGACTGCACCTACTAGTGTTTCACAGGGTTATCGGTAGTGTCAATAAACATGTATTTCTTTGGAAACACAGCCTCACTAAAAGAAGCAGTCTGCCTACCAGAGATTCTAAACTATGCCAGTTTGAGTCTGAACACATTCTTTTAGCTTTTGTTAAACACACTGTTTTCAAAATCATTTGCATGTTTGTGTACCCTCCTTTTCCTTTTGTATTTTCCAAGCATTTTCACACCTAAACAGAAGGCTGTAGCTAAACAAGTGAGTCCAACCAATACCACTGTCTGCTACATTTAACTCTTGATCATGTATGAGCGTTGGCTGTTTTAAAGGACTACTTTACTGATCATATTCTTTAATCATAATATCACATGTCATTTACTCATGTAAGACAACTACAAGTTCTTATAATAATGGCTCAAAATTACAGGGCACAGCTCTAAGGGGAAGGCTAAATATCACAGCGTGGTGACACAACTGTGGCATGAGTGTCATGCTGCACCAATTTACAATTTACTTTATACACAGAAGTCATATCTAAAAGTTCCTTCTTTGAGAGAAGTGAATAAATTCTTGATGCCATATAGATATATAAACAAAAATTTCTGGCTTCAGCTTTCCCCCTGCTAACTGTGGATCTCAAATAAGAGACTCCTCCAAAAGAAATGTAATTTAAAATTACATGGCATCTAAGCTGAAAATGGCCTTGAAGGAGCAGGTTTGCTTTGCTTAACTGTTGGTTATTATTTTCTGAGCAGCTATATGTACTTAATGACACAATTCACCAAATAAAACCACCTTTCTGTCTCTTTCCTTTATGGAAAATGGCAGGTATACCTAACTGCAGATCTGATCCTGCAAATACCCAATGCTAGACTTCATGTTCCTACTACATACTCCCAAAGCAATGAACACAAATGGGATTTAACTTGAAGTCACATCAGCTTCCTGGTGAAGCACATAGTTCAAGTCTTCAAAAGCTTTTTAAAGTGTCTCTGCATTGCTTTGGGGTTTGTGCATTCACCTGAGGACACAAGTGAACTTTCAAGTTGTTTTTTCTCCCCTCCCTTTAAGGATACAGCTTTCTGCAACAGGAATCCATGGAGGCTGTGGCCAGAAGACAGGAACTGGTTCAAAAGCAAAATATTGCCAGGTAATCAATAGTAAGCTTTGCTCTGAGGTGCACTGCCAGGATTAGGGCAGCAAAGGCAGCTGGAAATTATTGAGTCACAGATTATTTTTTTTTGTGGGTTTTTAATTAAAGTGATTGAGAAACTTTTTCAAGTAATTCAGAGAAGCAGAAGGCCCTTTGTTATCTCTGAAGGTCTGAAGCTACTGAATTTTCTGCTTGTCCGTATTCTGTTTTTAGCCTTAAAATGATGTAAGAGAAAGAAATAAACCCCTCAGCTTGATTAAAGAAACAAACAAGCTACAAACTTCAGCCCCAGCCCTTGAACTCTGGATCCAAACTCCCTGAAGTTACAAAAAGTCAGCAACAAATTCAAACTTTACAGCTGTGTGTTACCACACACAGCATTTTAAGCCTCTAAGGCTGGGCCCTGGGGATGATTAGCTACATCTCCACCCTACCAGGGTGGACAGTTTCCTAGCTTAACCAAATAGTCTGGCTATCAGGAATGTCTCATAGTTAGTTGCACTAGTTTCAGTGTAATCAGGAGCTGGTTAAGGACCCACCAGTGCCCTCCCTCACAGCCACATCACTTCCATAGAGGAACTCTTAACATCAACCAGTCCTGCACTGGTCTTCAGCAGAGTACTGTGTGGCAGCACCCCTCACACAGTAAGACTAAGCAAAAAACATATAAATTCTGAGTAGGCATCTCAAGCAAATGAGTATTTTGAGCTCTTAAGTCAGTAAAGCTTGCTTGCAGAACTCCTCCAAGCACAAGATTGGAATCCACAACACATTTCATGTAGCTGTTGCCACATGTCAAATACACTGAGGAAAACAAGTAAAATAGCCAGCAGGAAGCATGGCCATCACGTACACCCTCACCCACATCAGAGCTTGTCCTACCTGTTCGAGGCTCTTCCTCAGCTCTCCAAAGCCCCAACATAAAAGAGTTCAGCCTAAATCCATGAGATACCTTTTACCTCAGTCTTCTGCCACCCTGGCAACTTCCACTAGCTTCACACTGCTTTCTGCAGCATGCTACCTCTAGAGCCACATCTGTTCCTTTTGCCCATTATAGAAATCAGATGTTGGCAAACAATCATCTCCTGCTCTTGCTGCAGCTCCTGCTTAGTGCTGCCAAGCACCTCGGCACAAATCCTTGCTCTCCAAGAGACTCTGCCTCATACCAAAGCTCAGTGATCCCCCATCTGCTGGTCCTCAGAGAAGCAGACCCTCTTATCTGGAGGAGTAGTCAGGAATGTAATGCTCTTTGCTGTTTATCCCCCCCTCAAGAGCTGTGAGTAATGACAACTGGGCAAAGTGTACAAGGAAGTGGTACAGAGACATAACACTTCCACTGGATCTCTGAAAGCAGAACATTCATAATTCAGGGGTTGCAGCAAAGATGAAAAGAGGGCAGAGAAAAAGCCCTGAATGTTACAGAGTGATCAACTATTTCCTCTTCACACCAATCATCTGAATAGACGCCTTTTGCCCAAACTGTTTCCCTGACAATTTTACATTGATGAGAAGTCTCCTAAAAGTCACACCCTCTCTGACCTGTTATCCTCATTACAGTATTAAGAAAGCTTTTTAGTGCACTTTGAAGATTTGGCTGGCCTCACAGCCAAAGGAAAATGTGAGAAGTCCCACTGAAAGCTCCTCAAAGCAAGGAAGGGATACAGAACCATTTCTGGTTTGTCTGGCAGATTGGCTCACTTCTCCCATCTCTCAGCTCTCTCTGAAGCTGTGGAGTTCCAGGAGCTTTCTGTTTGATTACTAGCTCAGGTCCAGTGAAAGCTGATGCCAGCAAAGGTTGGTTCAGTGGAGACACATCCTACTCCTTGTATTCTCCATATGCCACTGGTAAACCCTCCTTACCAGGGGCAGGAAGCTGGCACAGACCCTGGAGCACTGGCTTTATCCATTAGGATAAGTATATCCATAGATATTATAATTCTAGTTCTTTATAATTTACAATATCACTGCCTTTTTCCATTTTTTTTCAGTGTAATTTTCTGGTTGGTAATGTAAATCATTCATTTACTTTAGTCTTTGACCCTTATGATCTGGAGACAATTTTTCCAATTCCCAGCTGAGCATAATCACTATAATAAAGCCTGAATTGTCAATATATAAATAGCACTTTTTTTGTCTGAAATATTACCCAGAGGCATCACAAGGAAGATTTATTTTCTCATCCTTTTAGTTTACTATATGTATCTGGCAGCACATCAAACAAAGCCAGGTTTGTCATTCCACCTGCAGTTTGCTCCCTCTCACATGTAGCAATATAGGGGAAAGAATCAAAAAAGAGCAGTGCTTTTGCCTGTTTAGTTAATTGTTTTAAGCTACTACTGAAAAAAAAGAAAAAAGAGGTGATGAAGGACCCGAGCTGCCCTAACTGCTTGTGTTCTGTGTCTCTTAGAATGGAAATGGAGATGAGTGCTATTTTTCAGCAAAAAGAAATGGAAAAAGCTCATCGGAAAGGGCTGCTGGGCCTGGAAGCACCTTTCCTTTACCATGGGATGCCAGCTAGTCCCATTGCTTTCCGTGGCAGGCACAGACTACCTGAAGGCCACCTTCCCACCGACCTGTATGTTCATCGAGCCACCCTCGACGAAATTCATGGCAACACCATGCTCATGGCAACCAGCCCATACCCTCCAGTCAGCACTTTGCAAAGGGAGAGGGGACGGCGACCAGGGAGGAGAGCTGGAAATCACAAAACTGCAGACTGTAACGCCAATGGTACAAAGAACCACGCCGACGACAAAACCATGGACTCTGCTGCAGCTGCAGCAGATGATGAGAAAGAAGAGAAGAAAGAAGCAGAGGTGGAGACACCAAACAAACACGAACAAAGCAAAAACCAGACTGAGCCACCTGCAGTTGCCAAAAACTGTAAAGAATTTGAACAAGGCTTGAGAAAAAACTGTGCTACTCATGAAATTTCAGCTGAAACCAACAGCTGCAGCAACACAAATGAGAAGGAATCTAATAGCTCCTGTGCTGCTTTTGATGACAAGTACATGTATCCTTCTGCAATCCCATTCTCAGCCTTGCCATATGGATTTCCAGTACCCAGCAACCCATTGCTACCGTCAGGTTTGTGAGGTCTCCAGATTACAGTTAGTGGCATTGTGATATTATTTATTTTTATTGATTTGCTCTCTTATTTCTTCCCTTTGTTTTAAGCAAATTTTTGCTATGATAGTAATGGCAAATAAATGTAGAATTCATATGCTGCAAATAGTAATAACTTGGTAAATCCAAGTCAGCAAAGGTAAAGAATGGTTTCCCTGCCTGCAAACTGGTGCTTGCTGGTATAATGGAGATTTCAGCATCTTGGGTAGCAGGGCTTCACTTTCTCAATGCAATTGCAAAGCAAGAAGTCACAAAGCAGCCTTCTAACTTTCAGTTCTCTGTGCCATGCACTATACCACTGTTGGATGTCATTCTGTGTTCATCTTGGTCCCCAGGGACAACACGTTTTTCACTCCTAAACTATCAAGTGAACAGCACTTCCAGGTTCTCCATAATTCTGTTCAGCATGTTACATTCTCTCCTCTCCTTCTGGTGGTTGATGGGAAAGCATGGCAGCACAAAACATACTGATCATAATCCCTGTGTGTGTCAAACAGGACAATGAATATACTAACTAGAGAAAATCCCACATTATGATTTGTATGTTTAGTGACTGGTACATACGGTCCCAGCAGTAAACAGAAGAAGTTACCAAAAGAAAATCCCCCGGAATCAGCTACTGTTGATTAGCTTGTGATTTTGTTGTCTAGGACTCTTGTGTCTGTCTGTGACTACACGCTGCTGTTGGTATATAAGGTTCTGGAGAACTGTAAAATTTCTCATATTAACAGTCACTTCCTATTCATTTGCCAGCAAAGTCCTACAAACATAACGTTTGTGTTTCCTCCTCAAAGGAGCCCATGGCCTGATCCTGAATGGAGAAGACATTTCTTCCATTGAAGACATTCGCAAGTGGACAGTTGATGACGTATACAACTTCATCATCAGCCTCCCAGGCTGTTCAGATTATGCCCAGGTGATTAGAAATATTCAACACATTCTCAGGTCATTAGGAACATCTAAATGTAAAGGTCACCAAACAAATGTAAGTGCTAGAGGTTACCTCGTCCCTGAGCCCCTGCAGACATCATTCCTTTTGAAAAATAAAATATCATTAGAAATGCAAGCAAAGAGGTTGAAGTCTTGTATATTCCTGGTAAAGCCTTAATAAGATCAACACTTTTCTTTCACTGGCAGCAAGCTGTTCACTCCCTAAAAAACCTGAAAGAGCTAACATTGAAGCAGAGTTCCCACTTGCTGAGAACAAGTAGACAAGTTACAGGCAAATGTGCTGATATCCACACACCTAAACAAGAGACCTCACGCTGCAGTTGAGATAAATATGAAGACAAAACACTAAAATTGTTATTTCCTCCTTTCATTGCCTATGCCTCTGGATTAAGCATAAAAAATAACCAGTGAAGTTTGTTTTAGCACACCATGATGTGTTTTATCATTTCTTAAGGTATTTAAAGACCACGCTATTGATGGAGAAACCCTCCCACTGCTAACAGAGGAACATCTCCTGGATACAATGGGATTAAAACTCGGACCAGCATTAAAAATCCGCTCTCAGGTATGATCATTAAATGTAGGCCAAAATGGCAAATCCCAGAGATGTGAAAGAGTCAGAAGTGAACAGGATGAAATTTTTCCAAACTAAACCACATTTTTTCTCATTGACAAGGTAACTATCATAATATCAGGGGGGAAAGAAATTACTCCACCACAGTTTGCTTTTGCTTCTCTGCGTGTAACAACAGCATGCAGGGAGACACTGAGGGGAGGTGAGAGGACTGTCAGTTTGAGAGACACTTGAAGTGGAGCTGGGATATGACAGCACCAGAGGCTGGAAAGGGAAAAGACATTTTTGACAAATTAACTCACTTTCACTCCTCTTTTCTCTTCCCAGCTGGTAAGAACTGTTCAGATACATACTTGCTTTTGCTCCAGCCTGGCTTTTAAAACATACCAAGCAGAGGTTTCTACAGCCTTGCTGGGAATATAATCTTACATGTTTCACGGACAAGCTGTCCCTCTATGTTTAAAGTTTTCTGCTCTTAATTTCATCCTGTAAAATCAATTCTCTGTGTGTTTCTGTTGTCGCCTGGTTCTTTTTCCTCTTCTTTAATGTCTTGCCCTCTCTCACTTCTCTCATTTGAAAACACCTTCCCTGCTCCTGGCTGGCTCTGTCCCATCGGTGCAACAGCACACTGAGAGCATAAGAAGGCCCAGCACACCAGGCTGTTGGCCAAGCCCAGTATTGCCAAGCTCCTTCCACAAAAACCCAGGCCTAAAAAAATACAAGAGAGGGAAAATGGAAGAGATTGTTTTCACTTTTGCTAACCACTGCTAACTCCTGGAAAAGGCTGGGATCTCCTGGATGTCCCTGGCATTGCTATATGACAGTGCTGTTCAATGGCTTTAATTCTATCTCAAGAAGCAGTCACTGGAATCATGCTTTTTGTCTTTAAAGGTGTCCCGACGTCTGGGCAATGTGTTCTACATGATGAATCTTCCTCTGCCTGTGCCTCTGCCACCTGCCCCAGGCAAACCCTCAGACCAGCCCTCTGACATAGCCTCCCCGCTTCACTGCAACAGCAGCGGCGATACGCTGGATAGTCCCTGCTCTCAAGACCCAGAAACTTCCAAAGCAGTGGAACAGATCGTTTCAGAAAGCAGGGAAAATCCCTGTGACACAGCGGGATCTCAGGCTGACTTCCAGATGATCACTTTTCAGAAAAGCTGAGCTGAGTCCAGGACATGAAACGTTTTTATATCATACAGGAACTTCTAGTTACAAAGTGTTTGAAAAGGTAGTTACAGCCTGAAACCTCTGTGTGCTGGAGCTGAGTGAAATAAGCTGCAAAAGCAGCGTGAGGAAGTGTGGTTCCTGAAAAGCATAAAAAAAATGCAACTACATGTTAGTGCAATTACTCTCAAGTGCAATTCATTGAGAAGGATACCAGTACATTTAACAGGTAAATCTAATTTTGCATTAAAGTCCAATGTGATAACTGAAATACTCTGAAGACTCAGAGTACGCTGTCTGTCTTACAGTGTGTTCCTGCTGAGAAACTACAAGGAAAACTTACAGCTTCAATACGCAGCTGACTTCTGCTTCTGTTGAACAAAATTTATACAGAATTCATTGGGAGACTGTGGAATTAACTGCAGAATATAGAGAAATATACCCTAGACTCAGCAGTCTGAGCTAATTCCATTGCTGTTCCAGAACTGTCTTTCTAAGTGCCTGGGAAGGGTACACAGGGTACAGATGAGATACACAGATTAATTCCTGGACATGAAAATACTGTGTGTAACAGTAATTTTAATTATTCCAAGGCATTTTTATCAATGGGGTTTGAATTTGCCTTGAGTGACAGCTCAGCTGAGCTGAGCTTAGGAGGAAGCATCAGCAGACTGCCGTGAAGACCAGTCACTGGGACGGTAACATTCCCCCAGGCAGCAGGGTCAAAGCCACCCTTCCCCTCAGCTCACCTGGGCAAGCCACA
Source organism: Thinocorus orbignyianus (assembly GCA_013400375.1). Taxonomy (NCBI): domain Eukaryota; kingdom Metazoa; phylum Chordata; class Aves; order Ciconiiformes; family Thinocoridae; genus Thinocorus; species Thinocorus orbignyianus. Next base: position 394,293 of record VXBW01001196.1, read on the forward strand.
AAAAGCCCAGCAGTATGCTCAGTGTTGTTCATTTTGGAATATTTTAGCCACAAAATAGAGGTTCTAGCTAGGAATAAAGCCCCAGCATCTTATTATGATTTCTGGGTGAATTACCTCTTGTCCTTCTTTAGGGATTTGGTCACACACTAGTCTTCTGCTTAGGCTTTGGAAATCAATACATTACAGTGCTGTCTTCCACCCTCCTCCTTGCAAAAACACTTTTTTACTCCAAAGGACACACAAATACTTTTGATAAAATTAATTGCTGTAAATTGAGAATAGATTGTGGATCTGCTGTATACTGCTACTTCAGTTTTTCTCCCCTTAGTTGAGTTTGTGTGGCCTCAAGGGCTGAGAACACCAAGAGGTACCCTGCTGTTTAGATTGGGAGTGTCTGAACACACGAGAAGAGGGAGCATTCTCATTGTTTAGACTGTGAGCACCTGTTCTTTTACTTTAGCCAGAGATAAAGGAATTTATTTTTTTGGTATAACTGTGCACTAGATAATGTGAGTTTAGATGTTTGCAACAGCAATTTAAGATGTTCATCCTACTGTCCAACCTTCACATCTGTGATCCAGTGAAATCATGGGAGTCTTTCCCAAGAGTTTGGATTGTCTTATGCATCATCTGTGGGGACTTCTCACATAAGGAACTATTTGCTTAGTACTCTTTAGCATTCAAAAAAAAAATAAAATGCAAAATAATAACCTGAAGCTGGAAATTTTAAATGCAACTCCATAAGACTGCTTAAAAGATGTACAACAGCAATATTAACCTTGGACTGCAATTAGTTTGTTTCAATTAATTTCAAAAAGTGTTAGCCTCTGTTCCCTTCATCAACTTTTCTACATTATTTCATGGCTTTAAAAGTTAGTAAGGCAGCTTGGAGAGTTTTATGTTGAATTTGGTAATGTAAATGTTTACTTTTTCAGATTTTGGATGAAACACAATTGTCAATGTAAAAAGCTGTACTCTGAAATGCTTTCACCGTTATTTTAACACCTATAAGCTCAGCTTAATTACACCAGAAAAAATGTTTCACAGTAGATTCAAATATTGTGATTTTTTTTTAAATTTAGATTGCCCATATAACATGAGGGGAAAATATTTTTATATAGTAGAAGTGCTTGTTAAAATAAATGTTTAAATGCTCTGTTGAGCATCTGAAACAATTTTTAACTTTTTTTTTTTGTACAATTGATGAACATGTTGACAGTGTCACTTATCTGATTAAAGGCAGTTCACGAATTCGTTTTCAAAACCTCAATACCTCCTCATTGCATGAAATACTTGACTTAACCTACGTGAGACCTTTTCCACCCTAGAAGAGGAATCTCTGATACTTTTCCAGGTCAACGAAGATGACCTGAGGTGTCCACGACCACGAGATGTCGCTGCAAAGCTGCGGGAGGTTATCTGCCACCCCTCCAAAGCTGAATGCTGCAGGACTGAAGCACAGGTGGCTTGTTCAGAGCAAAGATACGAGGAAACCGAACTTGTTTTTCTAAACTAACAGCAGAGGAGCTTGGCTTGAAATCCCATATGCCAGGAGAGAAAGATTGAGATCCGGTTGTGAAGAATGCGCCTATTTTTATATATGGCTCAGCCATGAACAACGCCAAAAGCAGAGAGAGCTGGGATGCAAACTTTGCAGTTTGGTACCACTTCTGCAATTAAAAATACCCATATGATCCTCTGCACATTCTAGGTTCTTCTTCCCAAAATGACGAAAAGAATGACTTCATGGCTTCCTGTGCTGGGGGCAGATGTGTCAGAGCAGCCAAAACGGACTGGACTACACACAGCCGTAGAGTGAAATAGGAAGGAAAGGGATTTACCTGAACAAACATAATTGATTCTATTTCTAATGAAGGAAATAGCACTGGTAATGAATGTTTCCTCTCCTACAAACACTTAGGAGAGAATGAAAAGAAAAAAAAAGAAAAAGGTAAAAATAAAAAAAGAATACACAGAATCAGTAGACAGAGCCATATTTTCAGATTTTGATGTGTTTTCAGGAATTATATGCAAACATCGAGGCCTTAGTGATTCTTGGCAGCTATAAGTTCTTTTGTGACTTTTAGGGCTTATTCCAGCTGCAAAGGGGTGCAGCTGCCATCACAAATACGTAACAAAGCTGGCAGAACTGTGCTACTTTCTGGTGTCTGTGTCACCACTGCATTCATTTTTTCTGGCATGCCACTAAAATCAGAATGGGATGTGGATGATGTATTTTCTTACATGTGGCATCATTAGAAGTGTTTTAATTAACACCTGTTGCTGTATTAATCTGTAATAGTGATGCAGTGGATGAAGAAGAGAATGTTTTTTATGAGATGCTGTAGAAGTACCTGATTTTGCCTGTATCTGTGCTGAATGTGTAGGTTCCTAAGGACAGGGACTTTCATTCCTCTTTTTTTTTTTTTTTTAATACAGCCAAGGTTAAAGACAAGATAAATGAAAAGGTATAGCAAACTTATTACAAAATGGTTCTGAACTATAAATAACCGAGGTAGGAAAGTCATGAGAAGGGAGAATTTGCTTGTGCTTCCCACCACAACCTGTGTTTCTGACCTCATTGATTGCTGCATACAATGATGATGTGGAATACATCTTCATACAGACCTAAACTGATAATTCTCTGCTCCATTCCCCAGGCAAGAAATCTTTTAAAAATGCTATGATTATACAACAATTAGGCAGAATTCTCACCTGATCCAATTCAAGCAGTCACTCTAATCATATGCATAAAAACCAGAACAGGCAGCTAGGTCCACAAAACAATAGTATTTCAAACCAACCCATATCCATATATGGATTTTATGAAACTTTAGTATTCTAAGACCTTATACAATTGGGAATCCTTCACAAAATAGTTTTTCAGAATGTTAATTCATCCTTTGAGTGTGAAACAGAATATATATTCACCTCCCATTTTTAAAATCATCTCTATTTTTTGAACTAAGTAGACACTTCTTATATTTAGCCTTTCCAATTACCCAAATATAATGTTGATTGGTTCTGTAATGTCTTGAGTCACCTTCAACCTCAGACATTTTACAGAAAAGCACCTAAAACTAGATACAGCTGCTGTTTTGGTCCCTTGCTCTGATAATGGTGTAATAAATGTGTTATCCCAGCCCTTTATTGTTCACTGGAAAATAAGAAGCCAGCTCTACGAGGCTGAGCGTTCATCAGAGTTCTGCTACCTGTGAAGCTTGGGTTTGATTAAGCCCTTTGTTTTATAATAAATAGCTATAGTTATATTGCTATGGCAATTTCAGTATATTAAGAATATATGTTATGGTAAGAGAAAAACAACTCCCCTTTTTTGTTTGTTGGGGTTTTTTTTGGGGGGTGAAGAAGGGATGCTACTTTCTGCCTTTGCCTTTTCTTTTTTGGGGAAGGCTTTTCACCTATACTGAAGCCACCAAAATTATTCCCCTCACTTGGCCTCTTTGCAGCCCTTTTATTTGACCCATTGCCAAGTTCATCTAAGTCTATATTCTTCCAGGCAGACATTAGTTCTGCTACTGCCCACGGGCTCCTCTTGAACTAACAATTTTCCTGTTGGTGAGGATGGAAAGTGCTTTACCTAGACTGTAGAAAAGGTGAACCTATTGTCTGTGATGTATAGAGAATAACATGGTCTTTTTCCCCCGTAGTACAGCAAAGACACAAATAGAGGTTTTGCTTTATCAACATTTAAAAACACGTATCTGTGGCATCTGCATGTGTGAATCACTGAAATAAAAATCAAACAACCAAAACAGCAAACAGAAAAAGCACTGCTGACCAAGGTGGGAAAAGAAATCATCAAGCCAATCTGGTTCTCATCTCTGCTGATTACCTTTCAGTTACAGGGTTCAAACAGTTCTGCTGGAGAGGAGCACAGTTCAGGCTGTGATTCATGGTCCTCCAGCATCTGCAAACAGTCGGCATTGAAAGGCAGTCTGTAAAGCAATCCCTGGCTTCTGGTTGAAACTGTTAATTGGAGAGATGTAATCTCAAGAACTGCATTTTTATATAACAGATATTTTAAACTGAAATACTTGTAGTCATAACAACAAATTCATTATTTTGTAAAATAATAACAATTCAGTTTTGCCCTGTGCTATATTCTTAAATATTACCATTCCCCTGTTCCTCTCCTGTCACTGCCAAAAACAGAGATACGAGCAAGCTTTTTTTTTTTCTCCCCCAATACCTCAGCTGGTTCTTCAAAAAAAAAAAAAAAAGGATTGATGTACTTTCCATTTAACATATTTATGTGTCCAGGTACATCCCCACTGACTCCAGCATGGTCTGCTGGACCAGCAGAATTGACATTAGGAATGGCTGTATGCTGCTCTGCATCAGGAGAGTCAGGTCTTTATTAGGGTTCTCCAGTTATTAAAAAAAAATAAATGTATTCTTGCCATGAGCAAAGCTGGTATTTGAAATAGATTAATTACAGAATCAGGGGAAATTAATTTTTAGTTCAATCATGTTTTTTTATAAGTTATACGTATCAAATAATTCTGAGTTGTATAGAAATTAAACTGAACTTGCAAGAGTGGAAGTATTTAAGAAGGTCCTTAGTGAAAGATAATTCTGGAGATTTGTCTAATGAATCTTTGTTGTTCTGCTAAATTAAAAGCTAAGTGGCTAACTAAATATTTATAAGCTTCTGAGATGGAAGTGACTCAGGAGATGTCTACACTGGAGTGTGCTTCTGAGTAATGACTCATGTATTTGTGGGTGGATTTTAGTTAAACCTGCCTTTAAAGTCTGTGTTGCTGTACAGTACAAGACCCATATTCTTTATATTTTGAACCCATATTCAGTGCTGAAACTGACTGGATTAAAAGGGAGGTCACTCCAGAGCCCTGCTGGCTCCTAGCATATTGCTGGGGAATTTGTCTGTCCTCTCTGGATCCCTCTACGGAAGCTCTGTCAACGTAATAGCTAAGGTAATCGTGACTCTTTTTCTCCCCTCTCTTTTCCCAAAGCCAGAAGGATTAACCATGGAGCCCGTGGAAGCTTCTTACAAGTAAATGGTTCATTCAGCAGAACACACACTTGCCCAGACTTTTAGCATCACTTCGATTTCTGTATTGCAGAAGGCAGTGTGACTCTAGAGATAATTAGAGACATGCTTGCCAGTAATTCAATTGCCAACATATAGCCTTGCACTTCTGGCACATATTAACCATGCCATAGTGGTAAGACCACATCATCTCACGGATCCAGGGCGACAGACACTAAAAGAATGAGATTACCAATAGCACAAATGGAATAAGTGAATATAAGAGTATAAGAAAACATGTACCAGAAACAGTAGAACACCACCTAACTTGGTGTCATGCCTCAGAGGTCAAGAGAGGATACCTCAAGCAGAGTACAAGAAGAAAATAAACATTTCAGAATATTCCCTTTATCTTCAGGGACCCATCACGCAGATGATCAGAGGTAGTTTTTATATTTAATAGCTCATGATGCATTTTTGTTTCATGAATGTATCCAGCTGGTTTTTGAACCAAGTTTTCAGCACCCACATTGCTGGTATTAGATCATACAGCAGGGGTAGAGAAGAAGGAAAAGAGGCTAATGAAATGCTGTCAGTTTGGCTTCAGTTGAAAAAGGAAACCACTCCACTTGCATGCAATATCCTTCACAACAGTAATTTAAGCGGTCATGGTTCTGAAACATTACTCTAATCAACATGGCAGTTGGCCCTTAAGGGGCTGTAACTTTGCTGCATGGTTCTGAAATGCTTCTTTTTGCAGCCTGCCCTACAGCTGACATGGACACCAACCTTCAACGCAATCAGTTGGAACCTTCACTTCCACTCCCTGGCTTTCTTCAGATTCAGCCACTTCCTTCTCTCCTGTTCTCCTGCCATACTGATGGCTGCAAATAAGCTCATCCCATATAAGATTCAGTCTTGATTGGCTCTGTGCCCCATAGTGATAGGAAGTTCACTATCCAGTGCCTCAGACTGGAAGACATGTCCCCAGACCCACTTTCCATCTCTCAGTCCTTTCCTTTCCTTCAAGTCTGCTGGAAGTGACTGGTTTGCTCCCTGTGCTGCATGCCCTGCTGGCCTGGGAAGAGCTCCTGCAAATTAGTGACAAAATCTGGAGGGAAAAAAAAAGAAAATAGATATTAACCAGAGATCCAAGGTGCTTTTCTGGTAGCAAACATCCTGATGCAGATAACATACCAGGCCCCCCAAAAAACACCCCAAAATGAAGAGCTAGTAATTAAAGGTAGGTTTATTCCAAGACACAGAAGGCATACAGAAGCAAGGAGCCTGAAAGCAGAGGTATGAGGGATGATGATCTGGAATGAGAGCCCTCACGAGGCAGTTGTGCTCTTCAGGAGGAGGACAGCAAGTAGACAGGAGTGTGGTTCCAAATAGCCTCTCCCACGGAGCAGGGGGGAGTTTCCCAGCTGAAGTTCAGCTGATGCCTATGCAGGGATAGCAAGGAGGCTCTAAAGAAGCTACATCACGCTAAAACCTTTACTCCAGGCATCGTGTATTATTAGCAAGCCGTAACGTACAGATGGCTAAAACTTCTTCCACAAGAAAGTCTCCAATTCAGACGTGCTTTTATATTACTGTAAGGTAAGCACACGAAATAACTGTTAGAACGATTGCCAACCCAAAAAATGCATGTTTTCAATAAATACAGTTTGCTTACTTTTACCGAGGCTTTGTTTTACTGTAATCATAAAAACTTTAATTCCCCATTCCTACCATTTTATCTTTTGAATCACACTTCTATAGTTCATTCATTCTGCAGTCAGTCAGCTTAATTTATAACTTTTATAGATTTTCTGCCCAGCAACAGCAAGCAGGAAAACATTCAAAAGAAAAAGACATTGTACCAGTAAAAACACAAGAACTGGCATGGTGACTCAGGGGCAAAGACGCTGCTGGAAGCAATTTTAGGGTTTTAATTACCCAGTTTTCAATCTGCAAAGTGCCAAAATCATAGGAGCAGGAAGGGGCAACAAGATTTGAAAAGACTGGACAGGATGATACAGCGCTGTGCATACTTTTTCCATCCCAAAGTGCCAGGGTGTGGTTTGGAAACGTGGAGCCAGGATAAACCATTATACGCTTTGCTAACTCGGGTGACCTCACAGCGAAAGCATGTGGGACAAACGCTGACAAAGGGCCATTTCACTCTGCTTTCTGAACTGAATTCTCTAAGTATATGAGAAAGGGCTGCGCAATCAGAGCATGTTTAATTAGGTAACAACTAACAAAGGCCTGTTACAGCATCTTTAAGGCCTAGCATCCTATTTAGGAGTATCAAAAGTAAAAAAATACACATTTTTACTGCTGAAGAGCTGGAGCGCCTTGATTCCAGCGGGATGGGCTAGCTCTGGTAAGAAGTGACCCCTCTGAGGGCTAGCAGCACCCCTGCTTTGTCCAGGATGTGGTTGGATTGCTGCCTCCGACCCTGACACGCAGCCCCAGCTGCCTGTGAGGGAACCAGGCAGCCAGAGGCCACAGCACCAATTTGGGAACTGGACTTTAGCCGCAGCAGGGGCCCGGCAGCAGGAGAGGCTGCATCTCCCCACTAGGGAGTTTCTCATTAACCAGCCTTTTCCAGTGGAGCCTGATGGGGAGGTTCGGCCCAGCCAGCGGGAGGAGAGTGATGCCCACCAGACCCAGCGTTCCCTCGGAGCCGGCACCTCGCTGAGGCCAGGCGAGCCGGCGGTCAAGGCGGGCTGACAACAGGCTGAAGCGGGCCGCCCCTTCGCCACTGGGTGCCCTGAGGAGGGCGGAGATGAGCCGCCAAGGCGGGCTGAGGCGGGCGGCCCCTCTGCCACTGTGAGGGGCTGAGGCGGGCAAAACCCCCCCTCCGCCACCGGGCACCCTGAGGGGCTGAGGCAGGCCGTCAAGGCGGGCTGACAGGCTGAGAAGGGCCGGCCCCTTGCCACCGGGCGCCCTGAGGGACTGAGGCAGGCGAACCTCCCTCCGCCACC
>VXBW01001196.1:402445-464355 GCA_013400375.1 Thinocorus orbignyianus
CTCCCCGCCCCGACGCCGTGCCGTTGCGAGGAGGCGGTGGGCGCTGAGGGAAGCGCCCCGCTCTCGGCCGCCACCGGGGCGGTGGGAGCCCTGGAGCTCGGTAAAAACCCGAGTTGGCACCGGGATGGGGTGGGGGCCGGCGGCCGGGGATAGGTTTACCTCAGAATTTTCTAGTAAATTTGCAAATAACGAGAAAAAAATAGAGACGGAGGTGGGGGGGGGGGGGTCTGGGGGGCCGTCCCCTGGCTCCCCCCCTGTACTGGCAGGGGCTTAGGGGGCCCAAACCTTCAAAAGTATGTCGTCTTAGTGACTGGAGGGCGAGGTTTCCAGCTGTTAACATATTTTTAATCACCGTATTAGGATCTTAGCCGTTCCCGGTGTCGAACAATAGCTTAAGCACTCAAAAACACCCAGGCGAGCAGCCACCTTAGCCGGCAGCTGACACCCAGCCTGTCTGTTCCAGCCGCTCGTAAGGAAAAGACACGGGGACAGATGGTATAAGCATCTTAAAAGCAAACGTGCCCCAGCCAGGAAATGATGTGGTAAGGAAAGGAAATTCGTTTTTAGAAAACATAAACAAACAACCGCCTCTAAAAATAGACCTAATCAGCTTGGAGATCATGCTAAAATGTAGTGATAATTTTACGGTGTCGCTTGAAGGCAACGTGGAGACTGCTTAGGCATTTTCGCTTTAGAAGCCTGGACTTCTCAATATATGTTTAGCAGTGACTTTTACAGAGTTTTTAATGCGTGTTTTGGGCATAGTTACGGCATCAGTTACTCTAATGCCTGTTACCGTTATGTATTATTAACCCTACGCCTAAATAGTGTGTGTTTGGGTTTTACTGCTCTGCTGTAAGCAGAGATAATGTTCACGAGAGAAATCATAGAGCCATTCAACAGTGTACACTGCGTATGCCATCTTTCTGCTCTCCTTTCTCTTCCTTTCCCTTCCCCCCCAAAGATGATGCGTCTATACTTGTCACGGTTCCTTTTTTTTTAATTCAAATTACGGGTGAGGAAAGGCAAAGAGTAATTAATCAGAATCTTGTTAAGCAAGCCTTGTCAATCACGGGCATTCAGTGAATTATCGTAAAACATTCCAGAATTATTCTCTTTTCATAATCGTTATAGACAGTCCCTTACCAAGGGTGACAATAGCTCACTAAAGCATCCGTGAAAAACAAATTAAATGTAATTTAATGTTTTGTATAATACCCAAGGCTGTGGTCTTGCAGGCACTTAAACACATGCTTAATTTCCAGCCTGTTAGCAGTAAAAGTATTTCCCGGATTGTTAGTAATTAAATCGATGTCTGGGTGTTAACGTTTAAGGTTTAAGATTGTGGCCTAAATTTGGGATATAATTATGCAGATAAATGTGCTTTGTGTCTTGGTAGTTTCCCAGTGTGTGTCGATAACAATGGGAAGAGGAGACAGCAAAGAAAGAACACTGTTGAATGCCCAAAGGGTGTTCTTAATTGGTCAGTCAGTAACACAACACCTTTTTGTTTATTTTCGTAGTTGGTTTTGGGCGTTTTGAAAGCTTTTTGAACTTTATCGGTGTGGTTACATTCTGATTATAGTGTTTCAGGATAATGCAAGTTTCTTTTAAACTGAAGTGAGGGCTGTTTATTTGTAGGTGTTTCAAGTGCTTTGGAAGCACTTTTCAAGTGCTTTGGTGTCTGTTAATAAAGAGGCTGTTTATCATACCGTAGGCAAGTTTGACATTAGAATACTCCATTGTCATTAAGAAGAGCTGTATTTCTTCATGAGAGTGTGGTTCTTAGGAGGAGACGGTGTATTTAGCTGTGGAAGAAGCTGGTGTAATAGAGTTTAGTTACAACTACTGCGTGTACAGAACCTGGGTTATGCTTAATTTTTATAGGATTTTATGTCTGTCAAGATCGGAATCAGCAAGTTACACATGAGATGAGATGTGGAAAAGGGTCTTGATAAAATAGTTCAAGGTTCTGTTGAGCCTCCTTTCTGTGTCGTCCATGGGAATGATAACAGGAAGGATGTGTTTTATAGAACTTTTCCTAAAAGGACACATTGCCCAACTTGGATTGCATAGTTTAGACTCTTCCGCTGGCAACAAGCTGAAAGTAATGGAAGTTGCAGAAATCTTAACTTCAAAAGTTTCAATGAAGACATTTTAGAGGTAAAGTTTCCAAAGTGTCATTCCTGTAACTTACCTGTCACTAACATGGGGGTAACTTCAGAGGTGCGGTAGTGAAAAGAGCCTGGTCTGTAGGGTGCAGATCACTCGAGCAAGTGGGGCCCCCTCATGATTGAAGTATCTGAAATCAAGAATGCTTGCTGTACATAAAGGTCGTATTAAAAAGAAAAAACAACATATGTTGTCTAATAGTTAATTTAGTGTTTTTTCTTTAGATGGATACATCTCAAAACTTGGGAGATGTCTTTGAATGCCTGTTACTCCAGCAACCTGACCAAAGCTATTTCATTTCTTGGAAAAAAAAAAATTCAGTTCCATACGTATCCTGAAATACTCACTTAAGCACAAAATTTTCAGAGTTGGTTACTTTGACACGCGTTCAGCTGGGTAACACGTGGCACTTTGTTGGCAGGTCTGCAATTTGACTGTTAAGTAGACATTAAGTTTTAATTACATTGGCCGGATTCCATTGTGCACAGTTCTATTCTGCCTGTATGAAGCTTGGTTTATCTTTCTGTTGTGATTAAGAGCACTTACCCAGCACCTTAGTGCTGTGTCCTCTGATCTAGAAATGTTAATGCGTATAAATACTGCTCTTGTGAATAGAGACAGCAATTCTTAGGCAAATGTCTCACTGCAAATTGATGACTGAGGTGGCATAAATGCTGTGTACGTGCCATTAATGAGAAGTACCCTCCTTACTGCCTTTTTTCTTTTTTTTCCCCTCAAGTCACCGCTTTCAAGCCTTGAGATTCTCCTGATGAAAGACATCTACTAATCAGTATTAACTGTTGTACCTTGCAGTTCTGTTGTGTCTAGATTTGGGCTCTGCTGGAAGGAAAATGTGCAACAGCTGCATTGCAGCTTTCTGCACTACATTTTTTTTTTTGTGAATGAGTACGGAAAGGATCGTCAGAAATGACCATATTTTCCAGTAACACAGATTTTAATCTGTCCTGCCTGTTTGTCTTCGTTTTATCACAAATTCTAGTAAAACTGAGTAGGATGATAACAAAGGAGAATAGCTAAATAACTTCTTTGAAAGTGGGTGGTATCAGGTGATAGAGGAAGAAGAAAAAAGGATTGAGGGAGGTGAAGTGCAGAAAAATAGGAATTAAAAGTAGCAGCCACACTTGTAAGTTAAAAAAGAATTCCTGTCTTTTGAAAATCTGAATTATACTTCTGGAGGTGGGAAGGGAACATATTGGAACAACTGGCCTAGAGTTAAAGAGGACTGAAGCCAGCGTGTTTTGCCTTCAAAGTACTGTCCATTGCTTCTTTGGTGTGTTTTGAGGCTCAAACAGCTTTTGCTCTAAAAAAAATTAGTGATGGCTGAAGAGAAAGAAGGAAGAAAACAAATACTTTATAGGATATGCATAGGACAAAAAAATATATGTTAGTCTCTTTCTGTAAAGAAAATTTAATGTCTTGTGGCTAGCGCAAAGCCGGGGTAATCCAGAAGAACTGGTTTCTCTGCATGGCTCTGCCACAGATTTTTAAGAGACCTCAGGCAATCCGTGTTCTGGTCATCAGTGGAGTTGGACAATTTTATGTTTATTAGCTGCTGAATAAAAAGTAGTTGGAGTCCTTATAGCAAGTCATTAGACCCTAATGCATTTATTTCCTCCCCTTCACCACTGTCACCCAGTGATCTATTGAATCGTGTTAATTTGTGTGCTTTTTCTCTGTCCTACTACACCTTGATTTATTTTAGGCGAAGTACAAATGTTTCAGCAGGATGGATGCGGAGTAGCTGCTCCTCTGCCACAGAACATCTTCTAGTCTAAGGTCCCGAGAGTCAACAGAGAAAGCAGAAAGATAATTTAGCCATTCAGCCTGAGCTTTGATGTCCTCAGACTATCTTCAGAGAAGATAATGCTAATGCAGTTGCAGTGTCCTAATAATGTGAGGAGAGGTGTGAGAAATGGAACACTGGTTGACACGGTGTCATTTTTGATATAGCCTCTCAGCTGAAGAACAGGCTGCACCTGACAAAGGCGCTTGAATGTCTTTTCCTTATCTCAAGACTGTGTAAACCATTAGGCTTCAGAAGTCTTCTCTGGGGGCTGGTGTTTTGAAAGTCTTCTCAGATGTAAGAGCAAAGAAGTAAACTAGGTCTTCATTTTATTGAAATCAAAGGATTTTTATGACCCCTTTAAAACTGAGGAGCATAAATCCTTGTGATGCATTTCTGTGCACATGAAATAACTTGTCTTGTTAGTGATAGTCATCATTTACTCTGTTCTGATTTTCCAGAAACCTTGTTTACATTACAGTGTTGTGGAAGGAAATCATCCTGGTTTGGGTTGTGCCCGTCTTCTCACAACTGTGATGCAAAGAGGGGAAAAAAGAGTGAAATTTCAAACCACAAATATGCTCTGGCCTTTTGACATCCATTGAAGAGTTCCAGGAGTAAGACAACCTGAATAAGTCATACTGAGGTAGAGATGAGAGGCAGAAGGAAGCTCATGGACACACTAATTTTAATAGCTCATTTCAGAGGTGTTTATTTTTAATGTATTCAGGCCTTTCTTTCGCCTGCAGTCCCAGTTAAAGATTTAGTTAATGGGAGCTACATCAGTGTGTTGAAGGAAGTTCGGAATGCACTGTGCTATACTTAGATTTGGGAGGTAATGGCAAAAAGTGAATTTGATGAGGGTTTTCCGTTCAATTCAATGGGTCTGGAATGTCACTGGGTTTTAAAATCTCAACATGCTTGAGAATTATTCTTAAAAGTCTTGATATTTCAGTGCATTTACTAGTAAGTAGACAGACTGAATACTGCTTTTCCTGTCTTTCTGTAGGTGGAACTCTGTCTAGATAAATTAGAGATTGGGTTGGATTTTATTTTTAATGTCATTCTTCCAGAGTGTGTAAAAATTATTGGGGATCATGAATCTCTAAACTTTACATGCTGTCTAGTGACAACATGCATTTTTTGGATCTATAAAATTAAAGTAGATGTACGGGTCTAAACCAACACCTAGAATAGAAGTATTGGGAAGTTTGACACTATCCTAATTGTTTACTAATGAAAACAGTTTAATCATAGAATTTTCGTTAAGATGACATTTTACAACACTCCAGAAATACATTGCCTGGGATGTTTCTTGAATCTGCCTATCCTATAAAAGCAAACTTTAAATACCAGAAGGTTTTTGTGTGCTTTTTAAGGCTGAGTCATCAGTTTCAAAGCTTTATAGTTTATTGGGTACTACTTCTTGATTAATTTGTATGATCTTTTTCTAAATGAGGTTTAAAGTGCCTGGTGTTTGGCTATTTTTACAACTGAACATAGAGATGGTTTAAAATACATCTTTAAAAAGTTGTCCTTAAGATACTGAAGTTTTCAGTGCTTATGTTGATTTTACTTGATAATAAAATGTAATACTATTTTCTATCTGTAATCTGTTTTAATATTTTAGCAGAAACCTGGCTCTGCAGTTAAAGGAACGAAAACAAGATGAAAAATGGGGATTTAATTGCAGGGAATACTGTCTCAGAATGAGCCTGGATAAACTGTGGCAATCTCTCTCACAGGAAACCTTTTTTTTTGTTTGTTTGTTTGGGATGTTATGAAACTATCCCGCAGAAAAGGGGAAAATAATAGATAGTAAGGAGCAATTGGAAAAAAAATACATCTCATGGTGCCAGCCACTGCCTGTATAGCTCATCATATGGCCCAGCAGAATCATAAATGTTTTAGGGGAAAGAAAAGAAATTTGTAATGGAGGAGTTAGCATTGATGGGAGTATCTGTAGCTTCTCTGATTGTTTTACGGTCTGTGCTGTGAAGAAGAATGTTTGCCCTGCGAGTTGTTGTTCCAAGTTGACTTTGTTGGTAGAAAATATTAAATAGCATTATTTTGAAGCTCTGTTGCTGCATGTGGTCATCACTCCCCATGGTACCTGAGCGACAACGATGGGACACCTTCACTCATTTTCTTTAAATGTGTCCTAACTCATTTTGTTGGTACCAAATTTGGTAGAATCATCAGTGATTTACAATTACTGGTGCAACTGTACCATATAAGGGGACATTACAGTATATAAATTACGTGCTTGAACACACTGTCAGTCAGTGAATAGTTTTCCATGAGTTATCTGATGTTTTATACAGCTTTTTCAAATTAGGGGAAAAAAACAAAGCGGGGTGTGTGTGAGACTGAACATGGAAAGAGTTAATTCAATCTATATGAAGTCTGTTAGGATCATCTGGCTTAATTTAGGCACTTGTTTTTAAAAATGTCCAAATGGGTGTGTGTGAGAGCATATTTCTGCATACATACAAAGAATTTAGGCTTTAAAAAATGTCAGTGATCTCAGAAATAACAAACTGCAAAGTTCTTTTTGGTAATTTGGCTATTTTATGTCTGTATTATTCTCTTTGAAGTTGTCCTCAGACAGGAAAAGCAACAATCCCATCTAGAAGGATAATTCATTAACCAGTTGCTTTTGAAAGTCAGCTGTGCAAGCTGTTGAAAATTAACAACTCACCATATAAAGTTTTTATTCTGGTGTAACAACATCTATTTGACCTTGCATTTCCACTGAACGTGCGTCTTGTGATATTATGATCACACATCTAAAAAGCAGTAATGGAGGTTGCATATGATTATTGACCTTTAAAAACATTATGTCTTTGAATAGAATCTTGGAATTCTGTGTATTCTTGTAAATCACCAATCTGTTTTGTGGCTTTTACAATCTATTTCTTTGGCTGGCATGAGAAGAGCAGGTGCTGAGAAGGGAGTGCCAGTCTAGTGTTTTCCAGTTACTCATCTGCGAGTAGGGGCAGGGGGATATGGATCAGTAACTACTGATTAGAAGAACTCTTAAAGAAAGGAATTTTGAGGAAGTTTGCATGAGTTGGTGTAATGTGCCAAACATTTGTTTCAGCTATTTTTGTGAAGCAGGAACACTAGAAAGGTCTTCCTTTCCTGCTTACAAATATTAGGTCTTAATTTTAAAAAATTGAAAATGCCCATCTCCATCCGTCTGTCTTACAAATCTTGGAATCCTGCTGGCTCTCTGCAGGTTGGTAATTGTACAGAATTTATGGATATGTGCCTACCAAGGGCTCTCTTTTCCTACAACATCTGTTGTGACATTTGCACATTTGGTCCTGCTGATGTTCCTCATCTCTAGATTGGAAGAGCCTCCTCAGTGGTACTCTGAAGTCTTAGTCATTTTGTAGTCGTGCAGTGGTACTGATATTTTCTAGACAAATCTTTCAGCTTCTTTTCAACACTGTTTTCTCCTCTTTCACATGAAATTCAAGCTGCTTTGTATTCTCTCAGTGTGCCTGCTTTGCTGTCATTTCATACATGCTCATTCCTCGCTCTGTTGTTTCTCTCTGCTCTCAGCTCCACAACTGTTTTCATCCAAGCGTGTGCCTTAAGCAGCTTTCCATGGCTCCAGTGCTTTCCTCTCAGTTCCTCCTTCAGCTTGCTTGATTTTACAGAGCTGTTAAATAAGCTCATAATCGTTACCTTCAGATCACTTAACTTCAGAATTTCTGCTCTTTTGCTTTATGTAGACATAAAGTTCTTGGGGAAAAATTACCTATTTTCACATCTTTTATGTTTTATTTCTACTTATATATTGCCATAAAATAATGAAGACATTGCAATGTCTGATTTTTGACCCCAAATGAGTTTAGTTTCCCATGTGTTTAAAACTCTTACTAACTTTGTGCTGTTACTGTTGCAGGAGGTTGGTGAGCCATTCAAGGAGGAGAAGGCTGTTGCTAAGTACTTGCGTTTCAACTGTCCAACAAAATCCACCAACATGATGGGCCACCGAGTTGATTATTTTATTGGTAGGGTTGTTTTTTACCAGGGAATTAAACTTTCTTCTAACATTGTACTGGCAGAGGGGGGCTGTTCTGTTTTATTATTTGTCCTTTATCTAAGAAGTCCTGATCTTACAGTTTGGTTTCCGAAAACTTATCTAGGCATTAGATAGCCATAAAATTAATCTTATCAGCCTGAAGTAAACAAAGTAAACTTCTTGCTTTGTGATTTAAAGGTTTACATTTATCAAGAGTGCTGTATTTCAGAACAGTGGTTAGTCTTACTTT
Organism: Thinocorus orbignyianus; assembly: GCA_013400375.1. NCBI lineage: Eukaryota > Metazoa > Chordata > Aves > Ciconiiformes > Thinocoridae > Thinocorus > Thinocorus orbignyianus. Next base: position 410,708 of record VXBW01001196.1, read on the forward strand.
AAAGATTGAGAGGATGTGGAACGTCATCAGAACTGACTGACTGGTTGGCGTGGTTTGAGGAATGTAGCCCAAATGCTAAAATAAATGTCATCAGTTTAATGCATTTTTAATTCCATTTTTCCTTCTAGCCTCAAAAGCTGTGGATTGCCTCCTGGATTCCAAATGGGCAAAGGCAAAGAAAGGAGAAGAGGCTTTATTTACAACCCGAGAGTCTGTAGTTGATTACTGCAACAGGTAGGACCTGGCCTAATTCATCAATTTTATTAATGAGTATAGTTGCCAAGATGCCTCATTTAAGTACCAATTTCACTTGCCTTTCTTGCATTTTGCTTATGGTTGTATGTGAAAATAATTATTGCATTTTTATTACTATGTTTGTGGATGTCACACCAGAAACAGAAACAGTGTAGTTTCACCATCTTTTATTCTCAAAACTCTCTTGTGCTTTATTGTGCTGCTTGGGGCAGCAAGATGAACAAAACAATTTTCCTGAATTTTATAGTTATTTTAAGTTAGTAGGATCAGAACCCTCAAATCTTTCCTTCCCAGAATCATAGTCTGCCACCATGGCAGATTTTGTACTTGGAGGTTCAGTTGGTGCCTCTAAGGTGACCTGTCTCTGCTGCTTGGGGTGTTCTCCAAGTGCTTTCTTGGGATGAAATTAATATTCTGACTATACCTCATGTGGGGCAGCTGCACAGGGCCAAGGGGGCTGCCTACAATCGATCTCTGTGAAAGCTACCTAGAAATGGAAAAAAAATTAATATTTAGACTAATACTTAGTCTTTTTTTCTGGCCTCTTTTAGTTAGGCATCCAGCAAGGTGAGATTCTTCACTCAATTCCAGGGCTGAGGCAGAGCTGATTCTGTGTTTGAACTTTATTCCTTTTGCACATTTTTTCAAGGACGTTTAGGAAAAAAACCCCATTAAAATAATGCAAGAAGAATAATAAGTTTTCTGTCCGGAATCTTTGAAGTGAGGCCAGAGTCTGTGTGTTTGTTCTGCAGTTACTAAAGCATTGGATGAGATGACAGTTGGTGAAGTGCCTGAGCTCCAGCAGTGCAAATAACACCTGTGTAGTGTGCAAAGTCTTTTTATCACCAGCATCATTTTGTGCCCTGATGATCCATCTGGCACTGTACCACGTCTGCAGATTGGTTTCTTTCGTAGCTTCAGTGTTGCCTCATAATGCTAAGGCCACCTGTGGTCACCGAAGCTGTTTTGCTGTTTTAAGCATTAGCACTGTGCTGCTTCCTTTGCCTTTCGGAAGGGATGGGGGAATATCTTGATACAGAACTAGTCTCTTCAGTATAAGAGGCTGCACAGGCTCTTATTCGTATTAAAAACAAGTACCTTAACTCTCTTGGTGTGGCTATTGCTTGTTTTTAACTGCCCTACCAAACAAAACCCAAATACCAGATCCTGCTCCTTCATCCTGCGACTATTGCATCCATCAGTTGCACATTTAAAACAAGGAATTAACTGAATTCATAACACTGCTCCAGTACACAAGGTCTCCCGGTACGCTTACGTATTGATCTGAGTTCAGTGAATTTTCTTCTGGGGAGATTTGTCACAGATTAGGTATGTTGTATGTCAATAATGCTTTGTTCATCTCATCCATAGAGGGTTAGGAAGTTGGGAATTGGGAAGCAATCGGCACTTCACTGGTTTTGTCAAGGTCTGTCCCTTCTCAGGCTCTGGCTGGTGGCCGCGCTGATGTGGCTGCAGGCTCTGAGCAGGTCTTTCACAGTCCCAGCTTTTTATGTTCCATCTGAGGCAGAAGCAGCTCGTGCAAGTGCAAGAGCTGTCCCACAGGCCAGAGCTGTCCTCTGGGCTGCTCAGTACCTGAGTCCCCTAGAGCTCCAGCTATGAAGAAAAGAAGTTTCTCTTGATTTGCTGTTGCTGGAAAGAGCGTTCATGACAACAGTTGTCTGAAGGAAGGTTTTTATACACCTGAAACAACTTTCCTTGATGGTCAGTATGAATATAAGTTTCATTGGTAGAATGACTTCTTTCACTTCAGTGGGTTCTCCTAATTTAACAAGCAGCCCAGCGTCAGGATTTGGTCTGCAGCAAGAGATGAGAGAAACCAGGAACAAATCAGATCGATTTGGAGCATAGGACATGGGGTTTTGGTATGAAGGAGTCTTTGGGCTTTACACCCTCCTGCTTCCTCTCAGGCTGTTCTGGATTTAGCTGTGGTCCTTTCAAGGACGTTACTAGTTGGTGACTACTACACCCTCGTGTCCTGCTGGCCAAAGATGTGCTTGACACAGGATAATTAGGCTGGTGTATTTAGTTGTAAATAGGGCAGATGATGTTGACCTCTGTTTTTCAGTCATGCTATTGATGATTAAATTAGATAATCTAGAATGATATCTAATAACAGAACTGAGTGTAAACCTTGCTTTTGCAGCCACACTTAAATGTATCATTTAATATTTTTTTTTGTTTTAAGACTCCTGAAGAAACAGTTTTTTCATCGAGCACTAAAAGTGATGAAAATGAAACCTGATAAGGATACAAAGAAAGAAAAGGAAAAAGGAAAAGCTGAGAGTGGGAAAGAAGAGGAGAAAAAGAGCAAGAAGGAAAGTGGCAAAGATGAAAAAACTAAGAAGGAAAAAGAAAAGGAAAAGAAAAAGGATGGTGAAAAAGAAGAGAGTAAGAAGGTAAGTACTGGCTGTAAGAGACAACACAAACCCGTCACAGAGAATGTATGACCCCATTGGTAAGATGACATTGGCTTAAAAATATGATTGATTGGCTGGTTCTAAAACATGACATATCTTTTGTGAGTGTTTTCATATCTAAAATATGCTGCACATTTTTTCTTTGCCTTTTTTTAAAAAAATAATTAAAAACCCCACAACTTTGGAACTGTTCTGATTTTGATGTAGATGAAAAGAGGCTCCAGCTGGGCCTTTGTGTGCCACGTCATCTCCTAATGTGGACTGAGTTAATCAAAAACTACTTCTTCTCAGCTCTGTGGGTAGCAATGTGCTGTACGAGTGAATGTTAGCAAAGTGTCACACGTGCATGGGACCAGAAGCCTGTGCTGGCATCCAGCGACACCTGGAGAGAGGAACCTGATGAAATTCAACGAGGGCAAGTGTAGGGTGCTGCACCTGGGGAGGAGTAACCCTCCACAGCACAGGTTGGGGGCTGACCTCCAGCCAGCAGCTCTGAGGAAAAAGACCTNATGCCAGGAAGATGGGTCCAGTCTTTTTTCAGTGGTCCCAGTGACAGGACAAGAGGTAACGGGCACAAACTGGGACATAAGAAGTTCCATCTAAACATGAGGAGGACTTCACTTTGAGGGTGGCAGAGCCCTGGGGCAGGCTGCCCAGAGCGGTGGTGGAATCTCAGTCTCTGGAGACATTCGAAACCTGCCTGGACAAGTTCCTGTGCAACCTGCTGTGGGTGGACCTGCTTTGGTCCAACTCCCCTGGTCGCTTCCAACCCCCTGTTGTTCTGTGACCTGACATCTCCAAGCAGCGCAGCTGTTAGTATGAAACAAAAGCAATTTTGCAATGTTTGATAATAAGGAAGGCTTGGAATGTAAGATCTGATACTTGGTGCTTGTAAATAGTTCTGTAATAGGGGCCGGTTTTCTGTGTGACAGCTCCATTACTCACCTGCATAAAGCCTAGTTTTCTGATTTATTTACTGTCTTTAAAGTTCAGGCTGTTATTGCTATACAAGCTCTCATGTGTTTGTTCACGTTTTCATTCCTGATTTGTGTTACTTGCAGAACAGAAATCCTAAATTAAAACTTTAGGAATCTGTGGGAGAAACTTGGTGTGAAGGGATGTGTTTTTTCTTCTGTACGCAGTGGTAGGAATCTGGTGGGAGTAGGATGGTGCTCAGAAGTTACTTCTGTTCAGACACTCGGAAGTAAAATAATAACACATTTAGAGAGAAGTATAATCTGTGTGTACAAAGATCGAGATCTCAGAAGAAAGCTACACGGCTAATAAAAGAATTATAAACAAACCAATCTTGCTGGGAGTCTAAAATAGAATCCAGTATAAGATTACCAAACTGGAGGTACTTTAAAATGCTGGTTTTGAAAGTTACGAAATGCTCCAATTTCCTGTCATCTGGAGCATTACATTATTAAATGTAATGTTAATTTTTAAACTAATCATTAATTATTGAACTGATATTTTGGCAGATTATATAAGCCAGTGGGCAGTAACTTGAACACCACCACAAGACAAAAATTAGAAAGTTAATTTCAAACAAAGAAATAAGCCAAGAGAAGGAAACAGGAGACAGGGAAGAGGAAGCACAAGATCCACAAAGAGATTGAGGAGGACAGAGAATAATGAACAGGCAGGAACTGGTTCTGCCAGGATGCCTCCGTGGTAAATCTGCACCAAGGGGCCAAATAATTCTAATTAAGCTGATGATGAGGAAGTGCTGTGCCCTGTTCTTGATCTTTGTGCGGGCTTTTTGTAAGCATCAGCAGAGCCTTGCTATGCATTTGGAGACATAGCATAATCCTGAAGTCATAGTCTAGTCCTTCTTTTTCCTTATGGCTTTTCCTTTATTTTTGAGGTACCCAGCTGGTAATAAATGACAACAGGAGGCAACAAAGCATCTTTACTTAAAAAGGATGAATGTGATCTTAAGTTTGTGAGAAGTTATCAGAATCAATATATTAGTAGAAATGAAACCCCTCCTTTTTTAATATATATATTTGAAATATGTGTATTTTCTGTTCTCAGGATGAGACCCCAGGAACACCCAAGAAAAAGGAAACCAAGAGGAAATTTAAACTTGAGCCACATGAAGACCAAGTTTTCTTGGATGGAAATGAGGTAAGTTTCATGGGTAATTCCTAGCTTTAGTGTCAATGTGCTGTTCTCAGGTAATAGGCTCATTTACTGGATTTCTGCAAACTCTTTCTTGATGCATTGAAGGAAGAATTAATGGCGATGTGTGATGGCTGATCTTGAATCATCTGATTTTTAGGTATTTGCAAAGAGGTTAGAGGCAGTAGGGAGCAACTTAAATGTAGGAGAGCAACTTAAAAAACTCTCTAAGCAAAGGTAATTTCCAGTTGTTAGGCTGGGTGACACCCAGAAGTCTGGCTGGCCTCACAGTGTGAGCAGGAGGGTGGACTAGAGACAGCCTGAGGTCTCTTCCAACCCAAATTACCCTGTGGCCATCATCCTGCTGAAATGTTTCATGGTAGTTCCTATTAACACATTTTGCATGAGGGGGCGTTGCTGGTTCCTAGTAATCAGCAGCTTCATTTCACTGTTAATAGCTGGGATTCAAACTGTTCCCATTGGTAAGAAAACAATAAATCCTATTTTTCTTGTTCAGGAACTCCTGCACTTCACCACGAAGGTGTTGGGTGGGTTGTTTTTTTAAAATAAGGCTGAGCAAATGGGATTTGAAGGGATCTGGAGTTCTCGCACAAACACAGATGTTTGGTTACAAATGTTTGGTTGCAAACTTTTGGTTGCGATGAGTGTTGCAACGGTGGACATTTAGATAGCAGTGCTGTGGAACAGAGGGTACAATTACACTTATCTGAGGCCATCAGGTGGGACTTAACGCTGATCTGGGCATTTCAGCTGGTTGCTTTGTTCCATTTGTTCAGTCTGACTTTTACTCTTGAGGGAGTCTTCAGAACTAGAAGTGTTGGGGTTTTCTTGTGTTTCCACTTGGTGGACCTGAGATGTTTTTTTACTAAAGATTTTTGGCTTTGTGCTAATCAACATTAATGACTAAAAAAAGATAAAAACATCCTTGCTTTGGTGCTGTTTCTGAATCTTTCATTTCCCCCTCATTTTTACCATCTGATTGTTTTCCCTGGGATTTTACATCACCTATAAATTTCTCTGGGTGCAACTTCTATCATGAACTAATTATTTGAGAGATCCGGTCTCAGATTTCTACTGTTTTTCTTACACAGTATGGAAACTCCTTCCCCATCCCTTTCCCTGTCCCAGCTGGAAGCCTCCGGCTCTGTGCTGTGTCCTGTCCCAGCACTGAGGTGTCCTTTGGCCTCCTGCCAGGAGGCTTAGATTATCATAGAATCATAGAACATAGAGTTGGAAGGGACCTTAAAGATCATCAAGTTCCAACCCCCCTGCCATGGGCAGGGACACCTCCCCCTAGAGCAGGTTGCTCCAAGNTATCCTCAGCCCCCAGCGAAGGCAGCGGTGTGGGCAGGCAGGCGTGAAGTCCCTGGGCTGCCTGTCACCTCTTCCACTGGCAAAAACCTCTTCCAGGTGTAGCCCTGCCTGGGACACACGGCCCTACCCTGGCACAGTGCTGACTGCGGGACACTGTTCAGTAGCAAGCATGACAGCCCGGCAGTGAGGGTTTGGGTTAAGGAATAAATGCAATTATTGATCCCAGAGCTTGTTTCCCAAGTGTAAACCAGATTATTTCTGTTGTAGGTCTATGTGTGGATCTATGACCCCGTTCACTTTAAAACTTTTGCCATGGGACTTGTGCTCGGTAAGTAAGGGTAGATATTGGTGAGCACGGCATAAATTTAGGGGTAGTAGCAACAGGCCTGTCTGTCCCTGGAGAGATTTGTCTTTTTTCTGGGCAAAGTTTTGCTCTTCAGTTTCAGCATGATTTGCTACCAGTCTTATCATACGAATTTTGATCTCAGGGCAGAGGGGCTGCATGTTTATATCAAACAAAACCAAAAGGGAAGCATGCTGTAGCCAGTGTCTGACCTTGCACGAGTTTGCAAGCTGTTGGCTTCTGTTATTTTAAACTAACAAGTTGCCCAACAGGCAAATGTGGTTTATATAAAAATGTGAAAAATGTTAAAGGAATTATTTTGAACTTTCTGACCCTAGGACTTGTATTAGTGTAGGATAAGCCTATTTAGCTAATTTTACATTGTTTATCTAAATTAGTATTGGTGTTAGCTGACATCAGTGAGCTAACAGATCTTTGTATTACCCTTGACCTGTACCTTCAAGCATCCTCACCCTGAGAAAACCACCTTTCCTGAGAATCTGGGTCATCCCTTGGGGCCATTGGCCAGTCCTTGGGGCCACCACGATCCCCACCCAGCGACATGGAGTTGCTGAGCGTGGAATGAGCATGAGATCAGGAGCGGGGGGACTAGACAAGGTTTCAGCCCAAAATACTGTCAGTAACTCACACCATGCTGAGCTGTTCCTCGAGCCTGGAACCTTTGTGTGCACAGCAAGAAAGACTAACCGTGCTTCTCATGCTTTTCTCCTTGTCTTTCCACTCAGTGATTGCTGTTATAGCTGCAACCCTGTTCCCGCTCTGGCCAGCAGAAATGCGTGTCGGTGTTTATTACCTCAGTGTAGGCGCGGGCTGTTTTGTCGCCAGTATTCTTCTCCTTGCTGTTGGTAAGTCTCCGTTATCTTCACTTTTATCAGCAGAGGCAGCCTGCTTCCGAAAGGTGGCCCCAGGTGTGTCACTGTTCCGCTGGGATAGCCGGGCTGATCCGCACAGGGGTTTCCCTCCTGGCCACTGGGTGTCAGGGTTGTGCTGCAGAGAAAGCACAAGCTCCTGTCTGTCGCCTGTTGGTGTTTCCTGTGCAGTGGAGATTTGTACCCAGCCTCTGTTTAAAAGCAAGAATTAAAAAAAAAAAAAAAAAAAGGTAAAACATACCCAGGAACTGTACATAGAAACAGATTCAGGAGTGACAATGGTGTAACCAAGGTTTTTAAGCTTTCTTGGGCTTGTATTTCAACAGATGAGATTAAGAGTTAAATGATAGATATAATGTTAATGGGGTAGGGGAGATGTGGTGAAAACAAACTGTTCCACAGTGATGTTGCAGAACCAGAGGTGCTTCAGCCCCTCTGCTGTGAGGACAGGCGGAGGGTGGTGGGGTTGTCCAACCTGGAGAAGAGAAGACGCCAGGGAGATCTTGCAGCCCCTTCCAGTCCCTAAAAGGGCTAGATGAGAGAAGGGGAGGGACTCTTTATCAGGAAGTGCAGCCATAGGACGAGAGGGAGATTTAGATTAGATCTCAGGAAGAAATTCTCTGCTGTGGGGGTGGTGAGGCACTGGAACAGGTTGCCCAGGGAAGCTGTGGCTGCCCCATCCCTGGAGGGGTTCAAGGCCAGGCTGGATGGGGCTTGGAGCAACCTGCTCTGGTGGGAGGTTGGTACGGGCTGGGAACTACATCATCTTCAAGGTCCCTTCCAATCCAGACCATTCTGTGATGTTTTTCCCCCAAGGTCACTCCCAGCTTCGGGCAGGTGTCAGTAGTGGGACATCTCTTACACCATAGTTGTAGACTGCGAATGTTTATAATAAAACCTTTCTAATTTCCCTTTTCCTTCTTTCCGCAGCTCGCTGTATCCTCTTCCTTATCATCTGGCTCATCACTGGAGGAAGGCATCACTTCTGGTTCCTGCCAAATCTCACCGCAGACGTGGGATTCATTGACTCCTTCAGGCCCCTGTACACACATGAGTATAAAGGACCAAAAGCAGACTTAAAGAAAGAGGAAAAAACAGAATCCAAAAAGCAGCAAAAATACGACAGCGAGGAGAAATCAGATAGTGAGAAGAAGGAGGAAGAGGATGGGAAAACAGAAGCAACGAGGAACTCGGGAACAGATGGCTCGGGAGGAGAGCGACATTCAGACACTGACAGTGACAGGCGTGAAGATGACAGGTCCCAGCACAGTAGTGGAAATGGAAACGACTTTGAAATGATCACAAAAGAGGAACTGGAACAGCAAACAGATGAAGGGGATTGTGAAGAGGAAGAGGAGGAAGATACCGAAAGTGGGCCTTCACATGAAAAATCATAACTCACTGTGGGTTGGGACTCAGTATGTGCAAATGGTTGGATTTTCTTTGTTGGCTGATCACCAAAACATAGACCAGACAGTAGCATCTTTGTTTGCTGAAATATACATGTTACCAAACAGTTTTATATCTAGTTCCTTCATTATTTTTTTTTTAACCATTAACTTGATTACTTGGTACTGTGTTAATCATTAATAGCCATTGACGGAAGTTTTATCAATCTGACAAGTTTTCTATTGATTGATAGATTGCCCAGATCGTCCTCAAACCTACTGAAAAACGTAATTTGCTGGTACTTGCATAACCAGGCAATTAGTTCAGCTTCTCCGACTTGCTTTTGTAAAACAGGTAAAAGTTGAATGACCAAATCTCAGATTATTCCTAATTATACCCATTTGATAGCTAGTTAGGTAAAGCCCTTCTTAGCCCACAGCTTTCTTGATATTTCTTCTTGATTTTTATTTTCAAAAGATTGTGAAAACTTTCCTAAGAGAAAACCTAGTTTTAGCAGAAGTATTTTGCTGCAGATATAAAGAGCTGGTTGCGCTGAAGGTGGCTGCAGTGTCCTCTGTTTCTCCAGAGCCTGTGCCCAGCAACCCAGGAAATCCAAACTGGTTTTGTACATCGGTTCAGAGGAAGGTGTCATCTCCAGCAGGAGAAGGAAGCAGCACCCTTTGGAAACTGCGGCTGTTTTCGTTCTCTTGCTCCATCATAATGAAAATAACAACAAAAGTGTATTCTGTACATAATTTACCAATAAAGCAAACCATTTACTTTAACTGCTACTTATTATTTAGAGGTTTGATCCAGCATTCAGTTTGTATTATTAAAGCCATTTTGTGGTGTATCTATCAGAGAAATGCCAAGTCAAGAGGACCTCACGGAATATTTGTGTATGATCGGTAGCTGTTCCACAAGAGCTTTAGTTTTGTGCCAACATTCCATGTATTTGAGTAAATTGATCTTTATTAAATGAAAGCAAACAATACAGCTGTACGTATGCCTTAATGTTAAAACTTTCTATAGTCTGGAACTGGAATACTTTTTAAAGCAAAGGAGACAGGAGAATATTGGTCTGTTGGGAACTGTAGGTGACTCAAAGTTAATACAAAGTGACCATTAATAATTTGTTTATAAATATCTTCTAGTTGTTTGTGCAGTTTCTCTTGCACATCCCTTTCAGCTGGATGCTTGGAGGATCCACTGACTGTTTTGATTAACTGAGCACTGACAGCGTTAGGACTCGGCGTCGTTCCTCTAGAGGACTTTAACAGTAACTAGAGATCTCATCGTCTCCCGACCCCACTCAGAGAAGATGAGGGTAAGCTCCATGTCTTAATTTTCCTTTCCTAAATTGCTCCCACTTCCTTCCAGCGTTGCATTTTGGATGAAGATGCTAGTTTTTCAGATTGTGCAAATATATACATTTTGATGGGCATGTTGATAGACAATTTGTGGATATGGTGTATTTGCTTCCTAAATTTCCTGAATATTTACTCCATAAGGAAATGGATAAATTGGATCACTTCTTTATTAATATAGCTGCAAATTAAAGGACCCGTTACCTAAATGGGTTGACTCCTGGGCACTTGTATGTTATCACTGATTAAAATAGCTAATGAAGTCCTGTTGCTGCCTTCAGTACCTTACCACGATGTGTGTTCTGTGAGGATCACAGAATGGTTTGGGTTAGAAGGGACCTTCAAGATCATCCAGTTCCAACCCCCCTGCCCTGGGCAGGGACACCTCCCACCAGACCAGGTTGCTCCAAGCCCATCCAGCCTGGCCTTGAACCCCCCCAGGGATGGGGCAGGCACAGCTTCTCTGGGCAACCTGGGCTGGTGTCTCACCACCCTCACAGCAAAGAATTTCTAGTCTCTAATCTAGATGTCCCCTCTTGGCCAACAGCTGCCTTTGCACTCATTTCAGCAGCCGCTTTGAGACCAGAGGCCGGTTTACTTCACGCTTGTGTTTCAACAGTTTTGTGTCCACCATTGAGAACTGAGCTTCTGAGGAAGAATCTTGAGCTCCTTGACTCTAGTTCCTGGTACAGTTTGTTTGGTAACTCTTTATACTGCACCAAAAAAGAAGTTATAAAAATCTTTGTACTGAAGACCACCTTGCAGTTCATTGAGTTTGATTCTTTCTGGTTCTAGTGGCAGCTAAAACCTCCGTATTTCCAGAAGCAGTTGAGGAATTAAAAGTACTCGATTTCAACTGTTCAAGTACATTTCCTCCTAAAAGCCAAATCTTGATGGCACTGCTGAGAAAATAAAGCCAAAATGGTCAAATAATAAATACTTTAGTGATGTTGCCATCTGCTTCCTGTTACGTGGATGCGTGTGACAGGCCAGCACTGCCCGCCTCTGGGCTGGGGACAACTGTCTGGATCTCAAAATTAATTATCAAAAATTCATATTTTCACCCTAATGGAGGTCCAAGCTCACACAGCCGCAGAAATTGAATTACTCTTAAAACTCTTTCCCTTGATCTGCAGTGAAAAGCTGAATCTTCTGAAGAAGTAGTGTGAAGGAAGAGATCTGCTGGAGCTGTTCAGTGGTTAAGGAAAGGACATCATGACCCATCCTGTAATCCAACATTTTCCAATATTCCCCGAACGCTTCAGAATTATTTTGGAATGATGTAATGAGAGAAGTGATTACACTGTGCCAGTAACATTGTGAGTGGACTTGCCATATCCTGAGAAACACTTCCAGGCCAGAGAGAGAAAATCGTGAAGGTACTTGGCCACTCTTCGTTATTCATCAGGACACTTTCATAGCAGGAATTTCAAAGGTTTCTCTGCTGCTTTTGAGTAGTGTAAGGTGACCTTATGGGGACAGCTATAAACTTAAACCTTTACTGGAAAGTAATTTAAATTACTTAAATTATTATTTAATTATTTAAATAACTAGTCTATTAAAATGTCCTTCCTGGAATAAAATTTCCTAATGGTCTTACTGATATTCTTCCCGGTATTTTATACACCAAATATAATTATATGATTATTTTTCTTTGCAAGAAAACATGATTATTCCTAACTTTTTTTTTAATTTATTAATTACTGGTAAAACACAAACGAGCATTTAATGCAGATCAGTATTTAATGGAGATGTTACACCCAAGTGTGCTCTGCTCTGGTCCAGATACAGTCACCTCAGCTCACTTGGGGGCCTTTAAACAAAGAGAGGTATTTCTCTAGCAATTAAAAAATAGTTAAAAAATATTTTTTTTACAAACTTGCATGTTTCTTTCCCTGTAGAAATGTTACAGTGCTGGTAGGGTTGGGGGTGGCAATAAGCAACTTTTGAATAGCAAAGTACCTTCATAACAGCAGGGGAGGGTTTACTGTCACTGCTGGTGAGAGGTCAGGAGAATAAGTCTCAGGAGGAAGGGCTGAGGGAGCTGGGGGTGTTCAGCCTGGAGGAGGCTGAGGGGAGACCTTCTCACTCTCCACAACTCCCTGAAAGGAGGCTGTAGGGAGGCAGGGGTCGGTCTCTTCTCTCAAGTCACAGGCAAAAGGACAAGAGGAAACGGCCTCAAGCTGCGCCAGGGGAGGTTCACGTTGGATATTGGGAGAAATTTTTACATGGAAAGGGTTATTAAACCTTGGAATGGGCTGCCCAGGGAAGGGGTTGAGGCACCATCTCTGGAGGTATTTAAAGGACGGGTTGACATAGTGCTTGGAGACATGGTTTAGTGATGGTTTTTTATTAGTTCGGTTGATGGTCAGACTACATGGGCTCAAAGGTCCCTTCCAACCTAGACGATTCTATGATATATCTCAGATTTTTCTCAGAACACCAACAGGGCTCAAAAAGGCTGGGAAACCAAGCAAAGTGGAGCAGACACAGCATCCCAAGAGCTGGTGGTCTCCCTGGCTTGACTTGATTCTGGGGATACCAAAACCATACACCAACAACTGGCTGAGGCACATCAGAGCGTATAATTCCAGATCAGTTTCTTAGACAGAAAGGTTTTATACGTGTAGATTCTGTGCATGTTATTTCTGAGTTCTAGAAAGCTTGTATTTGCCTTACTTCCTTATATCTGAAGCTAAATTCTTCATGGAGTTTACCTTTTTTTTTTTTTATTTAGGCAACTCTTGTTAGGAATTGCAGCCCGTTCTGTGAAAGAGCTTCTACCTGCTGTGTGGGAGATGTACTGACACCTAAATACAGAAAAAGGCAGAGAGATCAATTCTCGGAGGGACCTGAAGAGAAAGAGTGGTGATATTTAACCAGGTTGAACAAGGCTGAGTCCCAGCTCCTTCCAGAGGATTCCTCAGGCTACCTGAGTATTTTGTCTACTAAGAAGGATGGAGTGGCTTGATTCTCTCTGATCAGGCCCTCTATAAAATCAGAACAATTCAGTAGGCCTTTACCTGCTTTTCCACTGGAAGCAAAACACTTAGCTGTAAGGAACACTGACTTCTAGCAAAGGTGTACAAGTGCTCAGCTGTGGAGTGTGTTTGGTTCCCCATTCTAATTAAATACTTGAAAGGAGCCAGAGGGGAGGGGTGTGAGAGGGCCCAGGGCTGTGCTGCACACCGAGGCACGGCAGCTTTCTCACCCCGAGCGCAAGGAGAGGGACAAAACAATCCTATCAGTGTAAATAGTAAATGAACTGGGAGCCAGCAGCTGCTGAATGTTTTCAATAGACTCCCTGGTAATGGCTGGTACAATTTCACTAGGGCTTCTCTTTTTATTTAATAAAACATTGGATGATTTTATTTGTGATAGAGCAACAGGTGCAGGAAAACAAAAGGCACATTTCCTGATTGTGTCCACAAAGAGTCCATTAGTTGCTGGCTGACACAGCAGGCATTCTTTTTGCCATGCTGTTTTGGTTTTAAATGTGAAAATAATAATCACTCACACAAAATAATTGCTTTATGATAAAAGACTTTTGAGAGAGGAGTTAGAGTCAGTGATAGGACTATGCAAACAGTTTCAGTGCACGTTAAAGAAAATAGAGGGCCAGCAGCACTCAGTAAACACTGATCAGGCTTTAGGTGCAGATCAAAGGGTTCTCTGCAGCCCGTGAGCTGGTGCCCACTGTTAAACCTCAGCGTGTAGAACAGAAGCAAACAGAAAAGGTTACAAAAGATCCTTGAGAGTGCTGTGGAGCTCAGTGCTCGCTGGAGACTCCTGCAGTTCAGCTTTACTAGTCAGGCAATGAAACGCAGAGAACAGGCCTAAGTGACTCTCGCTACCCTTAACTCTAAATTATTTCCTCTTTCTGGCTGATCAGTCTTGAACAAATAATTAAGAAAGGCTGTTTCTTGGGGAGCAGAAGATGGAGGTTTGAATTCTTCTGAGAGTGGGATTGAAATGACATCTCTCTTTCTACCTTCCCTTACATGACAGTCCCACCGCAGAATTTGTTTAAAACGGAAGTCTAGTGGGAGGTAGTACTATACTGACAGGTTACAGAAGATTACTGGCTCTGTTTTGTTGTTTGTGAGCAACATAACGAGCAGGATTTCACCCCAGGCTCCATGCTGGCTTCAGTCTTAGCATTCAAAGTGGATATTAGGAAAAATACTTACACTGAAAGGGTTCTTAAGCATCAGAATAGGCTGGATGAGGCACCGGCCCTGGAGGTGTTGCAAAGATGGGTTGACACAGTGCTGTGGGATGTGGTTTATTGGCAGTTAGGTTTATGGTTGGACTAGATGAGCTTAAAGGTCCCTTCCAACCCAGGCAATTCTGTGAGCCTGTGACTTTTAATTGTCACCAGCAAGCCACGAATTGCAATTTATAAATTACTGGTTGACACGAATGTAGTTATCAGCCTCGCACCTCCCCTCTGTCTTCTAGTTCCCTGAAAAATCCTGTGTGTCCAAAAGAAACAGAAACCAAACAGACTGCAGCGTCTGTTACTCTTAAGGTGAGCACTTTGAATGAGTCAAATCAAGATCCAAGTGCATATCATCTCTACTTCCTGAAAAATAAATGAAAACATCTTCTAAATGGGACACCAGTCAAGTATTTTCTTCTTCTTCAAAAAATAAAGTCAGTTAAAGATTTTATTATTTAAATATTTTATTAATAAATTAAAACCTTTGTAAACACCATCCTGGCTTTCCGAGACATGCAGCCTTTCAGGAATAGCAGCTCCACAACCTCTTGCTCATCAGCCATTGCAAAACTCCTGGCTAATCCCATGCTGACGAGGCATAAAACCTAATGGGGTATTAACTGCGCTCAGCTTGGCAACACCCAGCCACAGGCACATCCAGGAGAAGGAAAAGGACACAGGAAAGGCCGTATCAGATGGGCACTCACCTCCACGTATGAACATATTCCAGAGACAACACTCTGCAGTCACCCTGATCTGTTACAGCCCTTCGTCTCCAAACTGAGTCACAGCCCAGGACATGGATTTTTCACAACTCTTTTTTCCAGGAGTTCCCTTTGCAGCGTGCAGCTTTCCCTCTACTCGACATCAAAGTGCATAAATATCTCCCCTTCTTGCTCCCACAAGGTTCAAGGTGTCCAAGATGTCAACTGAAGATTACTTGAAATATACGAAGGTGAAGCTTGAATTTATCCCCAAGTGAATAAAGGGGCAGATGGCAACGATCACAGCACAGCCCAGACAGGAAGACTGGAGAAAAAGTAAAGATCCATTGCTAACTCCAGAGGAACATTCCCTGTATTCCTTCACGTAATGCTAAATAGGTTGTATTCATTATCTATACCTACCTCTGTCTGAAGGAGAGCTCCTGGCCTTAAATCAGGCAGCACCGAGGACGAAGCAGAAGAAACTCAGCTGTTCTCCATTCTAAGCAACTCCAGAAGCCGCAGTGAACCGTGGGGCTGCAGAGCTGAGCTCCATCACAGACAGGAGGAGAAGGCAGAGACCAGTCCCTCTCCTGTGAGGACACCAACTTTATTCAGTCACTGTATCTGTCAGAAACAAACCCAGTTAAATTTTAAATTAGAGCATTTAGTGTTTTTTTTTAAATCATCTTCTTTTCCCCTTTGTCCTAAAATTCTCCACTTTCTGTTAAATTTAACAACAGAAACCAAAATATGAGCAACCAGCCGCAGGAAACAGTCTCGAAGAAGGAAGGAAGCCTCTGCAGATATCTTGCAGCTACAGGGGACACCACAGAACCACAACACCCTCATCTGAAAAGTGCACAAACTGTTTTTGCATGAGATGGATGCCCCATCCCTGCAGGGGTTCAAGGCCAGGCTGGATGGGGCTTGGAGCAACCTGCTCTGGTGGGAGGTGTCCCTACCAGTGGCAGGGGGTTGGAACTGGATGGTCTTGAAGATCCCTTCCAGCTCTAACAGTTCTATGATTCTATGATTTGCTGCACCATTCACGTACCCTTTTCCTGGAGGAGACAGTCTCCTGTCTTATGTTCACACCCAGCTGCCTGCATACAAATATAAAGGAATTTCTTAAGCCTTTCTATAGCTGCACGTGAATATAAATATGGCAAACAACCACTTGAGTCTGAGCAACAAGTCAGCTTTTAAACAAGCACCACAGCAGGCCTTGGTGGAAGGAAAGGGAAGCCAAGAAGCAGCCCCAACATTAACTTGGGACATAACTTTGGGCAGTACAATGCTCTTACGGGAGCTCACCAAGATGGAGCAGACACACTGTGCTGCAAACTCTGGAGATCACACACTCATTAGGATTTTTATCAGCAGGATGAAAAAAAAAATGTTTAAATCCACCCCTTCCCCTCCTGGTTGCTCATTTCCACCATCCAGGTGTCTACCCACATAGTTTCAGCTGTCATAAAGAAAGCCATAACCAGAAACAAACAAATGTCAGAAACACACCATCCAAACAATGTCCACTGAGTAAGTACTCTTTGGGTAAGTAAATATTGCCAATGGGAATGCTGCTTGAGATTACTTTAAGCTGTAGCATTTTTTCAGACTTAAATAACTCATATAAAAAAAAACCCTTCAGATAATACCCATCAACTTGTTTTTCCACAAAAAAAAAAATCCCCAAACTGCTTTTATTTTCTGAAGTTACTTCACTCCTGAGATAATCCAGGGAAGGAGGGCAGGAGGATGGGATAAGAAAGCTCTGCTTACACCTGAATTTAATTCCAGAGTTATTTGCTTTCTGAAGAGGTCCTGCCAGCCTGCTTTGGTACACACGGGTCACACACGGCTTTGCATCCTGCAAGAAAGACAATAAAAAATGTTTCCGGGTTGGTAGATGGGAATGAAAAGAACAAATAGGAAACTAAATTAGCAGCTTGATCTGGAAGAGGCGAAAAAGCTGCTACTCTGGACTTTTCAATCCCATTAAGTAGATTGCTACAGGACAGCCAAACTAGAAAGCCAGCCCATTTAGATAATCATGAAAGTATATATGAAACCTTCTGTCTAGGGATTGGAGCATCTCCCTGATGAGGAAAGGCTGAGAGAGCTGGGACTCTCTAGCCTGGAGAAGAGAAGACTGAGGGAAGACCTTATTAATGCTTAGAAGTATCTGAAGGGTGGGTTGAAGGAGGATGGAGACACATTCTTCTCCGTGGTTCCCAGTGACAGGATGAGGGGCAATGGGCACAAGCTGAAACTGGAGATCTGTGATGAGAGTTCTTCCAGCTGCCAGATCAGAAAAGAAACAGAAATTAGTTCTTCCAGAGCCCGCGGGGTCCCTTTAGGGACATCAGCATCTCCATGTCTTGTGACTGACTCTGGGGGGTGTGTGTGACACTGGTGACAACTTACCAACAGGGCTAATAGTCCCAAGGGGTGACACCAGTGACAACTTACCAACAGGTGGCAACTTACCAACACGGTTAGGAGTCCCAAAGGGTGACACTTGTGACAATTTACCACAGGGATGTAAGTCCCAAAGGATGAAACTGTTGACAATTTACCAACAGGGCTACAAGTCCCAAGGGGTGACACTGGTGACAACTTGCCAATGGGACTGCAAAGGCCCAATGGGTGACACCAGTGACAATCTACCAACAGGTGACAACTTACCAACAGGGCTAGGGGTCTCAAGGGGTGACACTGGTGAAACTTTACCACAGGGATGTAAGTCCCAAAGGACAAGACTGGTGACAATTTACCAACCGATGACAGCTCACCCACAGGACTATGAGACCTGACAGGTGATGCCAGCGACAACTTGCCCACAGGTCTCCGAGCTGCAAAGGGTGACACGGGTGACATCAGAGTCCCCAAGCCGACACAGGTGGGTGAGCCCTCAGGGACCGCGGTGGCCACTGCCATCAGGGGCTGAGGCGGCAGCTGCTCAGCCCCGAGCTCTCTCCATCGCCGGCTGAGGACCCCCCATCGTTCCACCATTGCCTCGCTGCTCTTTTCCCCCACAAAACTCGCATATTGAGGCCGATAAACGCCAACCCCCGGCGATTTCCGCGGCCCCAGGAACGCCCTGGCCGCTCAGGTAAGGACGGGCGCTCACCTCCCGCTCGCGCAGCCCTTCCCTCAGCCATAGCCGGGCGTGCGCGGAGGGAGGGATTAACCCAACGTGTTTAACCCTTTTTTAAAAAATTATTATTTTTTTTCCTCAAAGCGCTTGGTTTTCCCTCAACATGAGTCCCTCCACACCCAGCGCCCCGGGCTCGGCGGGAAACCGTGAGGCGCTGCGGCGCCTCCCTCAGCGGGAGCGGGCAGGGCAGGCCCCACCCGACCGGCTCGGCAGCGAACCCTGCCCTTCTTCCCTTCCCTTCCCCGCACCGCTCCCCGGCCATGAGGAGGAGATGGCCGCCGCCTGAGGGAGCGGGAGAGGCAGGGGAAGGTCTCCGCGGAACACGCCGAGGAGCAGCGCTGAAAGGGCAGGTGGGTTCCCCGGGCGAGGAGGGGCCGGGCCGGGCCGGGCCGGGCGGGAAGGCAGCGCTGCCAGCACCGGCGTCCCCTCAGCCCGAGGAGGGGTCGGGGCCCTGGGGAGTCTGAGGGGAGGGAAGGGCCGCGGGGAAAGGTCCGCTCCCCTCAGCTGAAAGGCCTCACCTGCACACAGGTGATTTTACGCTATAAAAATAATAATACCAGGGGGTTTCAGTGATCACTTGCCTCGTATGACCCCGTTTCAGCACTGGATTCCTCTTCTCTGTGTGTACAAGCAGCGTATGAAGAGAAGACACGCATAAGGCTGTTTTAAGCTCTACTGTAAAGGCATATCTGGCTTTAGAGGATGAAAAGTGCTTGTTCTGATGGCCAGGTGGGCTCGTAACCACCTTGAGTGGTAGCCACTGGCTACATCTCAAGTCTTACTGACAAGTGCTTCTGGTTGTTCCTCTCATCCTGCTCTTCAGGAGACACCAACTCCACCCTTCCCCGGCTCTGATGAGACAGTAGTAAATGAAGGTGTCTGTTTAAATACTAATGAGTCATTGTTAACAGAGATCCCAAGAGACAGATCCTGGTTACAGCTGCCCCGGCTTCTCACCTTTAGCTCTGCTGTCGCTGAGGGTGCTCACACCATCCTGCTGCTTCAGGTGAAAGAAGAGTACGGGGCTTTTTCTAACACGTCTCACAAAGCCATCCTGTGCTCGTTTTCCTTAGCAATTAATACAGGGAGAAAAGTTAGAAGGAAACCTACAGAAGTCCAAGAGGAAAAGCAGCTGTACTGAACTATCATTGTGATATTTACATTGTTAAAGGATGAACAAAAAAAGCCCCGTCAACTAATGAAGCCTGCGTGCTTCGGATTGTCCCAGCATTTTAGCAGCTAAAAAGGTTGTTGCTTTTTCTGCTTTCAGAATATTTCTGCAGTCTCAGTTCTGTATAGATTGTATGAGTATAATGAACTGTGGGGCCATGCTTCCTCTAACATCTCCTGTCCCCCATATGATTTCTGTCCTACGTGGTTATCTAATTTATTCAAAATACGTAGGGCCTTTGAAACATCAATCCCTCTGCCCAATTGACAGAAAGACCCTCGTGCTTTCTAAAGGAAAAGCATACAGTCGACCTTATTTCCTAAACTTTTCCTTGGGGAAGCAGCTAGAAAAGGAACTTAGGTCTATGTTGACTTTTTAACTCTCAAGAGAATGTAATTTGAAAAAGGTAAAATTCAGGTGCTTCTTAAAAATGCAGCGTTAGTGAAACTATTTAAATCAGAAGCCTGGAAAATTAAGACATTAATCTGACAGTTGCTATGATGGAGAGTTAACTAATTAGTAGAGGTACCCAGAAATGAATTGTTGTAACTCCTCCCCTTACCCCCCGCTTTTCAGGTATGAATCTCTGTGCCCTGTGATACTTACTCTGCTGGTTCTCACGCTGGAGGATGGCTGCCCTTCGCTGTGAAAACTGTTCTGGCCAGTACCACTACACCCAGGTCCGCGAGCCTCTTGAAACCAGCTGCATGTTGATCCTGATTATGCTGGGAAAAGTGTTCCTGGATTTCTTCATGTTGCAGGTTCAGCAAAAAAAGGTGAAAGTTAGCTTTATGGGCAGCTTCTGTGTTTCACTGGCCCTTCTCGATTTCACGGTGCTGCTGAGTATGTTTTTCATTTTCTATTTTGAGGACTTTGCACTGTGGGGGGTGCGATTTACCAAGTACCACATTTGCCTCTTCACTCAGATAATTTCTCTCACCTACGGCATTTTGTATTACCCAGTGTGTCTTGTGGCTGCTCTAGATCATTACCTGACCGTAACCCAAACCTCTCCCTTTCCTAAGAGGGCTCAAAGATTACTTTACGTATTTGCTGTGCTTCTCATATGGACCTCAGGGTTTTTTTGTATTCTGAAAGTTCCCGCTGTCTATGAAGAACTAGAAATTCGGAACCGTTTTTCTCCTTACTGGTGTCCTCTCTACGCCAGCGGGCAGAGCTACTCCATCTCCTGCGCCATGGTGCTGTTCATCGCCACAGCCCTGGTGGCTTGTCGGAGGGAAGTTCTGACCATGCTGCTGTCCCTCAGGATCGTTTCGGTGGCCGCTCAGCCCGTTCTGATGTTCTCCTACGTCTCCAACAATGGCACTTGCTTTAAGTGGCAGCTCCTCCCCAGGCTCCTCGTCTGTTTTCTTGGCACCTGGGCACCTTTTGTTCTCCTGCAGATCGTCACTTTGTTTCTTGGCGCTCAGATTCCAGCCTACGTGGAGATGAACGTGCCCTGGCTGTACTTCATCAACAGCTTCCTCATCGCGGGGGCCTACTGGTGCCGGCGTCACGACGTTGAATTGACAGAGGAGATGTGGGCCACGGATCCGTTTGTCAGCTGGAAATTCTGCTTTATACCCTTTCACAATGAAAACACGGAGCCAGCTGATAAGCCAGGCACAGTAATTGTGAGCTGTTAACGAGCAGCTACAAATAAACACCCGTGATCTGACACTCTGCGACCGTGTCCTGAGAGGTGGTACGAGGGAACATCTCTGGAGCTACAACTGGTAAAAAAAACAGTCTGACATCCACCAGTGCTGTAGGAAATACTGCACCAGAGCGTGGGACACCGTGCACTCCCACACTGGGTTCCAGTTCAGGGAAATTAACTTAAAAGTAGGGGTTAAGTAAACACCATACTCATAAAAAAACAAGTTTTAAGTTAAACCTTACGACTAGAATTTTACACTTGCTTTAAACGGGTTTTATAGTACAAAACACAATAAAATCTTTATTCAGAGCTGGAGCCCTTTTATCAGTTACGTACGTGCGTCAACCCACCGTCAAAGGTTCTAACAACTGTTCGCTTTTTTGAAGTGTATTTTCAACTTAAAGGTTGTCTGTTACAATGGGAAATAATTCTCTTTTTAGTTACCACAAAGCTCAAACTCCTATAATTCTCTTTTTAGTTACCACAAAGCTCAAACTCCTACAGCAATCTAACCTGTTGTTTACACAGTACAAAACCAGTTCGATCCCTGCAACTCCCACAACCCCAGGGAAGGCGGTGAGGATCCCGAATTTCCTTGCTGCTGCTCCTCTAATGTATACATGTACACAGTAAAAAATAAACAGTGACAGAGCCATAAGCCACGAGGTTAGTCACTGTGCATAAACACATGCCTGAGGTTAAAGAATGGCTTAAATTAAAATAAAATTTATTCTGAAGTCAAAATTGCCTGAAAATTAAAATATTTAAATACGGAGCGGGACGTATGGGAAGAATAGCAAAAAAATACTCTTAATTTTCAAATTCTTGCAGTTTTAAGAAAGTCTGGACTTGGTTTTGTAGAAGAGGAATAAATGATGCACGAGCCAAGCCAACAAATGGAAGCAGCTTTTATTTCTGAAGCGCTGAACTCACAACAGGATGGGGTGTCAAGATAGAAACTGCGTGAGTCACTGATGCTGCAGGGGGGCTCCTCGGTCACCCAGAGCCACAGGGACCAGTGACACTGCCACAAGAACACTCAGTAAGGGGAAAAAAAAACATATCTGCAGGTAACAAAAGGTGCAATTACAAGCAAATTTAAGCAGCATAATATAAGGTGCTTGGTGTCAGCGTTTGGATGGTGGATTTACCCATTTAACAGACAGATTAAAGAAATTCCACTTCTACAGATCATGAGAGAACCTAAAACTCATTCACATGCTGGATGGCAATAGGAAAGTGCTTTTTAAAAAAATTATTCACAAAGTGAAGATTGTATTTTATTATTTTTTTAACATAGTTCACCGTGTGCTCTTCAACTGTAAAATCTAAATTTCAGATTATCATTTACATAATTATCTATCAATTATAGATTTCATTGCAGAAATTTAACACTATGTGGGCTAAAATTTCTTATAAAAGAATATTGTGGTGTATCACTCCATAAGAATACACAATCATGGTAATCAGAGGAATTAATTTTGTGTTTCTGCAATATATCAAAGTCCAATTCTAATTCTGATTCATTAATTCACACCTTCCCCTTCCCCGTAGTGCTTCCCTCACCCAGCATTGGGTAAATCTCTTTGACGTCTCAGTGATGCCATCAAAAGGACAGGAGTGTTTTTAAGCAGAAGAAAACGGTTTGGGGAAAAATCTGTTTAAAAGGCCATAGAAAGGACAGGAAATGATCAAAAAACTTGATTTTAAAATTAGTGCAATCAGAGGAGGCGACGCTTAGCAACACGGTTGGAAGTATTTGGCACCACAAGTTATTTCTGCTGGAAAATGGATTTGGAGGATATTGTATTTCCACATTAAGAGGAGGAAAACACGTGCAATGTTAACTCCAAAAGCACCCTCAAGCAATCACTGCCTTCAGCTCTAATTGCTGTTATTTACTGCTTGAGATGCTACAGGATAAACTGTGCCTGAACACCTTGGTTTTGACACAGCATTTCTTCAGGTTTTTCTATAAAGCGGACACCCACTGAAACGGGGTTGACAAAATATTTACAAAACCATTTAAATTCCATTTAAAAAAACCCTCAACAAACGTCTCAAATGTAACAATGCACCAGGCATTCCAGAAGATCACAGAGTAACTAATCCCTGCCAGACTGGGCAGGCGAGGGAAAAATTCCTAATTGAAAAATTCATTTAAAACACCAGATGAAGGCAAAGTTATTTTCAAGAACGACCATTTCAGATGGCTCTGTTGGGTGTGATTAGTCTCACCCACAACACGCACAGAGTGGGAGCTGCAAGAAGTTGGGCAAAGCTGCTGCTGTGTTTTATTTATCAGCTTGATTCAGCTTCTCAACCCCTAATTAAAAGTTTACACAACCCCATCTATTCCAGCAGGGCAGGATTCCCACCCTCGCTGCGATACTGATAAAGCCATCTCAAGGTTTTAAAACGTTATTTTCTTTAACAGGGAAGGCAAAGCAAGTATCAAGCACTGATGTGCTATCACTTTATTCATATAAAATCCTTTCCTTCATACTCTTTTTGGGGAAGTGTCAAGCTTTAGGCTGTTGCTGCACCCACCCAGTAGGTGACAGCGGCCCTGCAGGTCCTCACAGCAGCCAACTCTGGTGCCCGAGCCCGCTAAATAATCAGTTTAAAATGCATGAATTTTATGCATTTTAAAATTGCGTATTTTAACTCCCGCTTTTATCCTTGACTCTTTATGGAGGGAGACACCTGGTGTGATTGGAATTACCCTCCTAACGACTCCTAAATTTTTCCCTCTGCATTTTCTCCTCTTCTCTGGGAAGTCTCGAGGCTGAACCTTGAGTCCAAGCACAGAATCATGAAGCATTACCCTCAAACAGGGCCCCGGTGTCGCTGCCAGAGAGAGACAGAGAGAGATGCCATCCTAGGAAATGGGGAGTGTCTGAAATAATACCAACTCCAGGCAGCCACTGCTTTAACTCTGCACATCCCTTCTTGTGCTGTGCCAGCAACTAACAGCCTAATACCATCCAAATGCTTTACAGTCTTTAATTCTTAAAGGATTATTTGATATTAATGGTAACAGCGGCTGAGGTGTTAACCCTTCATGAGAAACTTATCTGCTTTCCTCATATAAAAACTCCCTTAGAAATCAACATTGATTTTAACGAGATATTCTGAGTCATCAACTCTAAACAGAAGGATTTGGCACTTGTTAATAAACCCCTTCATTCTTTACACACATCTCTGCTGGTGAGTACCGGTTTGCTAACGCTGTAACACAACAATGACTTGGAAAGGAGGTCGGGGGTGTAGAATATCTCACGGTTCTTTCAAATGTCAAATTTGCAGAGAGCTGCCGGAGGATGGCAACACCCTGCCCGCTGATACCCACTACCTGGGCAGTGTAACACAGATAACACCACCTGAATCAATGGCAGTTGTGCTTTTAGCCTAATCCTGTTGTCACGGAGGACACCCTGATTTAGCAGCCATGAACTACAGCCCTTCAACAGCCCCACCAAACCTACAGTCCCTTTTTACGCACAACTAAAACACTCCTTAAGTGTTACGTATTGCACTTACATTTCTGATTGCTACTCTAGGAATATACAACTGTGCTCAAATTGTAATTCTTCCTAGATGGGAAAAAAAATAGTATCTCTTTAGATGCCCTTTTTCTAGCTCCTCACTGGATACATTTTGGGTAACTCAGCAAGAAGCTTGTACATGCTGCAAGTTTGACATTTTTTAACTTGGAATTGTTTGTAACACTGACTCCAGGAGCTGTGCTTCAGACAAAGATCAAGGGTTACTGAAGCCTGACTCCAAGGCTTAGTACATACCTTCAACTACCAGCACATTCACACCTTTTTTTGTTGGTTTTATTTCATAGAATCACAGAATGATCAGAGTTGGAAGGGACCTTAAAGATCATCCAGTTCCAACTCCCTGCCCTGGGCAGGGACACCTCCCACCAGACCAGGTTGCTCCAAGCCCCATCCAGCCTGGCCTTGAACCCCTCCAGGGGATGGGGCAGCCACAGCTTCTCTGGGCAACCTGTTCCAGTGCCTCACCACCCTCACAGCAAAGAATTTCTTCCTGATATCCAATCTAAATCTCCCTTCTTCCAATTTAAAACCATTACCCCTTGTCCTGTCACTCCACTCCCTGAGCAAGAGTCCCTCTCCAGCTCTCCTGGAGCTCCCTTCAGATACTGAAAAAAAGTCCATTAAAATCCACAATGCTTCCCTCTTTCGCAAGACTTCATTTGAGGGGAAAGCCATGGGAAACGGCAGCACAAGCCTGGGAAAACCTCAGTGATCTGAACAGAAACAACTGGTACGTGAAATGGTTCTGGAGCAATATGACTCTAAGTGTTAGATTGCAATTTTTTTTGAGTAAATTCAAAAGCTTCTGAAGGAGACCTTGGTTGCACTTAAAAGTTTTCCAGCCTGCTTTCACATACAAGGGTGATTTTTTTTCCAGACTGATTTTATTGACACGGCTGCCCTGGCAAACATTCCCACCCACCTGCTTTTCTATGGGTATAGGCTGGACAGAGCCAGGTCTGCTTTTAAGTTCCTGCTAAATGCCAAAAATCACTGAAGGAGAAGAAACTTCCAATATGCATAAGGCCCACATTCTTAGTTGCCAAATTAATGAATATTTAAAGCGTAACTTGTTATCTGCAGCTCTCCCAAAACCATAGAGGATGTTGTGCATGGGGAGACCCAGAAGAGCTGTGCAGGGTCAGACAGAAACACAAGCTGTAGAAGTTCTCCTGAAAGCTGTCTCGTAAAGCCAAATTAAAGCAAGGGTGACATTCTCATGCATGTAACGACACCTGATTCACTGCAGGTCCAAAGAAGACTCATAACTCCACGTTTTCAAATATGCCTGAAGCCGTTATCAAATCACATTAACACACACCGAACTCTTTATGTTGCCAAGGAACGGCACAATCAGAAGAGATTAAAAATTAGTCAGTGAAATTTTCGTATAAAAATAATGAAACTTTTAAGACCAAAGCCAAAGGATAAATATCTAAGATCTCTTTAGTCTTCAGTTAGCTCATCAAAACAGAACGCGTCCTTTGGAAGGTATGTTACAGATATGCTACAGGGTGTATCTTACAGAAATGCTACAAATGGGAACCTGCTGTCTCCATCATTTGAATCTCTTTCAAATGAACATTGCCAAGCGATGCACCTTCAACTGAGAAGTTTATTTGACAACAGGAACTGAAGACAGAAAAAAAAAACAACCCAAAATCCAAAACAAAACCCAAATGAGAAAGTGCTTAGCAACTTCCCTCCAAAATAAACCCAGACATCAATTAATTCTCTACAGCCTTTGGTGCCGTTTGGGTAAGGGCTCTCACCACACACAAGCACGTAACAGCAATGGGTTGTCTTCACTTGGAGCTTCAGTGGTTAATAAAAATATTAACAGCATCAGCTATTAGTAAGCTCAACCAGTTGTAATTAAAAACAACGACTCTAGTTTTGATCCCTAGCAGATCACAGTAGAAAGCCTGTTAATAAAAGCAAAGCAACAGTCTAATTAAAGGAAAATGAAGCACAGATTTTTCTGTAATCCCAATTTGCTCTTCAAGGTGATCAATTAAATAATATACAGATTCATCTACCTGGCACAAACCTTCCTCTCAGCCAGTGTAAGTGCATTGACTCCTTTTGCTCTAGGTCAGCAGTTCTCAAACTTTACATAAGTTCCTCTTCTTTTCACAAATACTTCAGGGTCCCCCTGCGTATCGCCCTACACAATCATGTATTATGCATCAATCTGCATAAAATACAAAATACATTATTTGCAGACACATACACATAGTTAAATTCAAATATACACGACGACTCTTATCAGCACACACACCCTTCTTTCCCTGTGCAAGAGCTTAGGGATCTAGGTCTGTACATCAGGGGAGAGGAGCTGCACAAGGGAGGGAAGGGAAGGTACAAAATACATCCAAAAACGTCCATACACAGGTGATGGGGAAGCCAAGGCCAAGAAGGCCCCGCTGCCTTCCAGCTCCCAAGAGTGTCAGGAACTGGGGAAACACGTATTTGTTCCGCACAGAGAGGGAATACGGAGGGAGACGCTCATCCCACTGCCTGGGTCTGCAGCACCCAGGCCAAAATCTCCTGCCAGAGGGACAAAGCAGGGTCCCTAGAGATTTGCCACAGGGGACAAAGCAGGGTCCCTAGAGATTTCCCACAGAACTCACCCCTCCTGCCCTCTCTGCAGGTCCCTCGATGCAGGGGTGGCTGCTCCTACACTCAGCTCCGAAGGGACCTCACGGAGCAACTCACCCCACTCCTTCCTCAGGCTACTGCAAGCCCAGCTCACGCAAGCCAGCGGACAAATAAAAGGTGCTTGGAAGCTTCCAGGGAGGCAGTGGGAATGTGCTACAGGGAAAGACAAGTCAGAAGAGGTATGAGGAACAAGAGCATATGAGCTTCGCTACCCCTTTTCTACCTCCAGTCCTTCAAGTACACTTGTCTCCACAAGTTTTCAGCCCCTCACACCCCAGGCCTTTAAGGAGCCGAGAAGACTCTGAGTCTTCTCAGACCTTTGCGAGGATCCACTCTGAAACCCCAGTTGAGAACTGCTGGTCTAGTTTAACTAGTAGCAGCACGTGAAACTACAGACCTACCAGCTTAATGCCCTCTTAGTAGATAGCAGCATACAAAGAGTAAAGTAACATGTGCTTCAGTTGCCTCCGGCAAGAGGATCGTGCCATTGCATTTCAGTAGCCCGACGATAAGGATTTCGATGAGACATCTACAAGGTTTATAGTATTTCCAGGCTTCAAGAAAATACTACAGTGGGCAGAGCTGAGGGTAAGCCCACACAAGGAAAACCAGCTGCCAACCTACCCTTACAAACAATTTGCTCAAGACTAAAAGAAACTCAAGAGAGCACAACTAAATGCATAGCATTTTACTGTTATTAGTGCTTCCACAGGCTCTGTGGACACTTCTGTTACTTCAGTCCAAAAACTGCTGTATGTGGGAAAAAATCTTTCAGAATACAGCAACACAATTTAAACAACGTTCAGATTGGGGTGTTAATCAAACTGATAAGATAGAGTACACGTTGGGGAATATTTAACCTACCACAGCATGTTTCACTTCATGTTTTTCCATGAACTTGTACTTCAACTCAAACCATCACCCAGGCTTTACCCCGAACCTGTTAATCGCTGGAAACTACAGAGGACTACCTGGTATAATCAAAGGAATACTTCTGAAGTCTTTATGTGGGGAAAACCCCAAATGTTTAACAAAATATCACAGTAACACTCATGCCACAGTGAAGATGCTGGCGTATTACTGGCGGTTCTGTCACTGAGAAACTGTTGCTGAAACCTTCATGTTCACCCCTTTAGGATTCTTTCAAGGAATTGATACGTGCACAGATTTTCAATGCAGGTCCAAGCTTAATATTCATTGCACTCATAAGGTGATCCTCCTTCAACAACAGGAGAGCTTGTCCATCGATTTCTTGTGCTCTAAATTCATCTGCAATATCTTGACAACCTGCAAGGCAAGAGGGGAAAAAAAAATTACTGGGTTAGAAACATGCATTCTTAGATGCAATGACTCCTTCCACCCTGGAGCTTTCCAGCTGCACAATTTCCAATGCTCATCCCTTTAGCTCGTGGAACCCAAGGTATATAGAAGAGTTCAATACTACAATGGGAATTCCCAGGATAATCTGAAAGCAATTTTTACTACAGCCTCTAATTACACATTGTAATTATGGGACAATTACTCATTGGAAATTTCAAGTCCAATTTCTCACTTCATTAAGAGGAACACTCACCATCATCCCACAACTGAAAGAGCAAAATACTACCGAAATAGCAAAGCGGGTTCTTTCCAACAATAAAAAAAGACATTCACATTCCACTGCTATGGACAACTCCAGGAGGACATTCATGTAGCTACAATTTCCAAAAGGCATTAATTCCATCAAATAAACACTGTGGATTTATAGGCTTTAGCATAACTGCCTCACGAAGACAGTTCTCATCAGTTACCTCAGAGAATATTCTCTATGAAGCAGGAACTCACTTTGCAAGTGCACCTTGAAACTAATTGCATTTTTTTAAATTACAAACTCTTTAATTATATGGTCTCAGGGTTACTGAGCCTACAACATAAGCAAGAGGGCTCTCCACAGTTTGGACTGTCCCAGGTAACTGAGGGCCCCTTCCCAAGTGCCCAGAAGAGCACCGTGGAGAAAAAAAAAGGTTCCTCAAAAGTAGTTCTGGACACATGTCAAGCAGCGGCAGTCAGTTGTGCCCGGCTGTTAGATGGACAAATGGCTTCTAACTATGTGAATGTGACAGGACGAGGGGCAATGGGCACAAGCTGGAACACAGGAAGTTCCATTCAAATATGAGGAAAAGCTTCTTTGGGGTGAGGGTGGCAGAGCCCTGGCAGAGGCTGCCCAGGGAGGGTGTGGAGTCCCCTTCTCTGGAGACTTTCAAACCCCTCCTGGATGCAGCCCTGAGTGATGTGCTCTGGGCAACCCTGCTTTGGCAGGGGAGTTGGACGGGATGATCTCGAGAGGTCCCTTCCAACTCAGACAACTCTGTGACTCTGTAATAAGAGCACTTCTTGTCAGTTATTTTTTTGAAGCTTCTTTCCCCACAGCCACGTTTTTCATGTTTTCTATATGTTTATGTTCTCAATCCAGTGGTGTCTCCATCTCTCTCAGAGCCTTTGAGGCACATTTTAATTTGTGCTACACCTTCTGTTTCTGTTTTCAATTACACCTCAGTTAAGCCTATTTTTGGGCATTTTTTTATTTTCCCCTGTTCTTAAAGTATACTATTACAGAATTCCCTTTCCACCTCAGATGAGAGCAATTGAATAATTTCATGTTCTCTCATGTGTTCAGCTTTAAATTCTATAAAGAATAGCTAAGTCTAACTTCCTGATGGATTTACAGATGTGTAAGTGAGAAATCAAAAGGAAACATGAAAGGAAGTACAGACATCCAAACCTTAATTCATTTGGATTATTAATGTGCAGTGGTCGTAGCATACAAAGCTGGGAGAGTTTAGCTTTTCACAAAGAATAAAGCACAATTTCTTTTCCTTAATGATCTGTTAAACAGGCCTCCTGCAACAATTAGCCACCACTTTATTAAGGAAAGGGAAAAATTAAAAGATAAATTGAAAAGAGAAAAGTCATCCTATGGAATTTTACTGTAGCCTCTGGCTACACCTCTAAACCTTTGTAGTTTAGGTTACACCTGTGTAAGCTACAATTCCCAAAGTAAAACAGTCATTCAGCAGCAGCTGGATAACATTTCATCGAACTAAAGATGTTTTCCTGTGAAAGGTATCACTGTACATCAGAACTGAGACCTGAACGCGGCGATGGTCAGACCACAGCATCTACAAACAATCCGAGAGATCAAGAGAAGTTTTTACATTTAGGAACAAAAGTGGGCCTATTAAAATAGATAATAACTGGTTTTTGTTGTAGGCTTTTTTCCTTTAAGCAGGACATGAAGCATTTCCATCCAACTTCTCCTAAGATACATTTTCTCAAAGTCATTTTGGAAAAGCAAATGATAAAAGTCAAATGTATTTCAGTTCCCTCATCCCAGCGCTTTCACAATTGGTTGTTGTGCAACAATTTAACTTAAAAAAAGGATGGGGAGGGGTGAAAGACCATTAATCTTGCAACTGAAGTAAGAAAGGAGAAACAACTCTGCTGAGGCTTAAACTGTTGCTGTCTCCACCCCTGGGAAGAAATAAGTAAGGGTAAAAGTATCCTACAACCTTCATTTCTCCTAAAGTCTCCAGAGAAATTCAGGAAAAAGCCTGACAGGGACACTTGACTGCAGTTAGGTCTCAGCTAGAGACTGTCTGCAGAAAGCTGTAAATCAAAACAGATGAGCCTAATGTTTATGAAAAGCTGACAAATCACCATCCCCTACCACACCACAGGTGGGCTGCACCAAGTACATATTGCAAATCAGCAGAACGGAAGTCAATTATATTATTTCTTGTTTTATTCAACTCTGGCAGCACATGAAGAAATATTTTTTTTCCAAGAGAGTAGCTGGAGAATATATTGAATGGAATAAACCACAAAATTGCCAAAACCACGCAGGTATATTCCAGTAACACAGCTCAAGCACTGAAACATGAAGGAGTTTTGCTTGTTTTCACACTGATCACTGCAGGGTCCCAGAAGTAGATAACGGAACTTCACTGCAATCTATAAACTACTGAAGGAAAGGTACTTAAAGAATGGCTTTCGCTGATTTATGACATCTCTTACTCAGTTATTTGCCTGATGTCTTCATATAAGATTATCTGTCAGAACCCATGTGTATGACTTAACAGTGAAGATAATTCCTTACAGTTTATTAGCCTAATGAGATAACACAGAAAAACAGTTTAATGTTCCAGAAAAAGCAGAAAATTAGGAACAAACTTAACCCGGGTCAATATTCTGACATGTTACGTGGGTAAGCAACAGAAATTCTTGGATGACTGCTGTTATGGAGACCTGCCTCGGTACCAGGAGGGATTACAGTGTCTGATCAGACAGATCCTGGGGAAGGAGCAGGGAGTTAAACTTTAAAGCTTAAGATAAAGCTTACGATAAAACTGGTATCATTAGGAAATGAAAAATAAATGTCAAATAACCTGAAAATGATATAAAGGTAACTGTGAAGAGTGAGATAGAAGAGGTTTATAAATAAGGAGAAACTGGGTTATTTTTTCCTGAGAGCAGACTGTGTCTACCAGGATGCAGAGTCTACGTGCAGAAGTTCTCTGCATTTCAGTTACTGAGCACAGCTATGCAGAACAAATTTAACTTTAAAGAAGAAACTTGCTTGTTCTTTTTTAACAGCTTGCATCAGGACAGCTCTTTCAAATTTTTCAGTCTCAAACGGAAGTACCTCCCTTCTTGCTTTTCCTACTGAATAAGCAGTAAGTAAGGAGGGCAGAGAAGACAGACGTGTAACAAGGAGGAAGCGTTTCTGATCTGTCTACTGACCTCTGGAGAGAAGTCAGACTGAAGGGAGGAACAGCTCTAATCTCCATCAGCTGGGATGCAACAACAGAAGTGGAACTAGTTCTATCAACACGGGATTTGTGCTGAAGGAACAAGCAAGAGGAAACAAATCACATTCCAGTTTCTAGCATCAACTAACCAGTACACTAGTGCTGTTCCCACGCCACCTCCTCACCGCACTGCTGCTAAAAAGCAAGGAATTTTACTGTTAGAAAGGGACAAGTTACTGCACGTTACATACCAGGTAAAGAATGTATAAAGGCCCAAACTTCATCGACAGTCCATACTGACGGGTCGGCTTGCACCACTGGTAACAAGTCCATGCTCTCTGGCATCTTCCTCATCCTCAGTTCCCTAAGCTCACGTTCTCTCTCTCTCTCGCTCTGTCTTCGCAGACGGGTGGTCATGGCAGTGGGAACAGCATCTTCATGAGAAGCCACGTCTTCTTCTGCAGATGGATAAGTAATTGGAAGCTGGAAAATGTAGTACAAATACACTGCAGTATTATATTTTATTTGGAATTCCCAACACAATGCCATAGTTTTAAGCAAATATTCCACAGACCTGTCTAAGAAAATGATCTCGCGACGCCCCATCAGGGCCACTCGGTCGACGCCCGCGTCGCCCAAGACTTTGGCTATCTGATTTCCGATTCCAACGACTGGTCTTGTCTGATGTAAACAGCCCAAATTTCTTAGTGCAACTAAGGCTGTGCCTAAAGAAGTAAGATATATTCAATAATCCACTAGTAGGTTTTTTGGACTGAAGTCAATCAAGTACCCATAAAATTACAGTGTTGTAGAAATGCTGCCTAATTGAGGACAACAACAGCTGCCGCAGAAATACAAGAGAAAGGTATCTCAAAGGCCATTTACTCAAACCCCTTGTCTCAATGTAAAATAAGGCACATCTAGATCATCCCTGGGAGATGTCTGTCTTTCCCATTCTTAAAAATTTTTCATGATAGAAATACCTTTGTGTTTTATCACATAGTACAATCTCACTTCCCTAAAACATCCACTAAAAGCCTAAAGTCACATGGAATCACTTCCTTCTGTTTTCTCTACCTGGCTGATACCCAGTCAAGGGAGGACGGAGGCAAAAAAAATCCCAATTTAAGATTAAGAGGCCAAATTCCTTCTTAAAATTATTTCACTGGTAGCGTCCCAACAAGTACCAAATCAAAAATGCCCATTCCCTCTACTTAAAATGGGAATGTCTCACACAGGGATTAAAAAAGTAGCAGACGTAAGAGAATGATGGTCTCGAGGCACATGATGAAAAAAAAGAACTAAGCAGTGATTAGAAGTGGGAAACTATTCCCCATTTCTGAAACATCTGGGATTAAATATCAATTTTCCAGCTTTAACGATGGAAGATTTTACATTTGTTTCATTACAGTTCATGACTATGAATTCTTCCTCTCTCAA
This sequence comes from Thinocorus orbignyianus, assembly GCA_013400375.1. Taxonomy (NCBI): domain Eukaryota; kingdom Metazoa; phylum Chordata; class Aves; order Ciconiiformes; family Thinocoridae; genus Thinocorus; species Thinocorus orbignyianus. Next base: position 444,229 of record VXBW01001196.1, read on the forward strand.
TCAAAACAAAAGCAAAGTACTAGTACCAAAGAGAAACAGAAGCCAGCTGTTTTCCTCTGCCAACCACGTACAAGCAAAAGGCATCACTTATTTTTTTCAAGAAAGATGAAGCTTTAGGAAGCACTAAATTATTTACGCTTATGAATATATCTATCTTACTCTATGCAAATAAGTAAGTTTTACATTATTACTAAGAACATTTAAAGCTGATTTTTATCTATGCAGCATTTCAATTATGTCAAGATAAACCCAGTGGGTTTTTTCCCCCAGCATCACAGAAAACTGGAAGGAAGCCCACCCAGCCCAGCATTCTTCCTCTGACATTGCCCAACATCGAGTGGAAAGACAACAGGAATATGAGAAATACACAACAATTTGTGGCCCGTGAGCCTCTGCACCAATTTCCAAACACTTAGTAACTCTTAATGGACTTCTCTTCCATGATACCCATCACCTTCCTACAAATCCAACAGAATTCACGGCACCCTCTGGAAAGAGGTTCACAATTTTACCATAATTCCCTTTGTCTATCTTCTTGAAATATATGATAATCTACCACAGTCTTTTGTACCCATATACACTGCAAATTCAGGTAGAAAGCAGTCACTTTTTACTATTTCTTTATTTTTTCAACATCAGATATTATTTGGGTGCTATTCCACTAACAAGATAATGATAAGCAATAACTAGACAGAGTACCTTTTGGCACACGATGTGGAGCAGAATCTTTTCGACCGTAGAAACTTGTTAGAATATCCCATTTTCCCACAAAATTCACACTTCAGAAGTTCATTTTCAATTTCATCCAGTCCCTCTAAAGAAACGAGCGAGGTGTAAAGAAGTCAGATTCAATGACACAAAATTATGTTCAAATTTCTCATCTGAAGCAAGCATGTAGAAGACTTTCAAATACCTAACACATTTAATTAAAAACTTTAATTAGCAGAAAATTATGCAAGGCTCAGCAAGTCAGAGCTCAGAACCTGAGCAAACTGAACCTTACTGAACCTTCAATTAAGTTATTCAATGAACTTAATCAGCTTTTTTGTTAAATTTCAAGCAAGTATACCCTCAAACATAGTGAACAATGAAAAAGAAGTGTTAGTGTCCTCATGAATTGCTTCTAAAGGGTTCGTTAAGAGAACCAGGCATTCCATAGCTTCAACACAAGCTCTCCTGTAATGACATAATGCATTAACCTTTCAAAATGTTTTCTTTAAATAAGCAACTGCTCCAACCAAAGAGACTTGTGAAAGCAAGTAAAACATTGCATCGTATCTTTGAAAAAGATAAGCTGAATATAAGAAAGAAAAGGATGATAGGGCTACAAAGATGATGAGGGGCCAAGAACATCTCTCTTACAAGGAAAGGCTGAGGGACTTGGGTCTTTTTAGTCTGGAGAAGAGAAGACCGAGGGGATCAACACCTATAAATACTTCAAGGGTGGGTGTCACAAGGATGGGTCCAGTCTTTTGTCAGTGGTGCCCAGTGAGAGGACAAGAGGTAACGGGCACAAACTTGAGCATAAATTCCATCTAAACATGAGGAGGAACTTCCATACTTTCAGGGTGACAGAGCCATGAAACAGGCTGCCCAGAGAGGTGGTGGAGTCTGTCTCTGGAGACATCCCAAACCCGCCTGGACACGTTCAGGTGCAACCTGCTCTGGGTAGACATGCTTTGGCAGTGGGGTTGGACTAGGTGATCTCCAGAGGTTCCTTCCGACCCCACATCATTCTGTGAGCTGTGAGAAGCATCTGTTGATTTACAGTCTACAGTTATAGAGTATTTTTCTGCTATCGGTGAGATGAGGAGGCACTTTTCCCGCTCATTGTGAAAAACTCAGCCACCAGCTGAGAGAAGCAGAAAGTTGACCAGTGAAAGATGAAGTAGAAAAGCCCAAAAGGCAGCAGCGCAGATATCAAAGCAGCTCACATGTCACATGCTGAGTGTCCGTGCTCTCTTCTGCTGGAAGCATATTTTATGGCTAAAGCATGGTTTGTACAGTTTAAAACGATGCCACCATATCTGCAAACCAACTTGCTTTCTGGCAGTGAAAAAACCCTCCTTATCCCCATGCACCATCTGGGAAATACATCCCAAGGAGCAAAGGAGTGAAACCAGCACAAACTGAAATGTAACATTCTGTGGTCATTGAGGTTAAAAAAAAAGAACTGAAAGCCACATGGTGATAATCACAGACAAAACACATTGCTCAAACATTCAGAGAACTAAACAAACATACATTTCTCCCACATTTCTAATTTACCCAAGCCACTGTTTCAGGTGCTTTGCCTCTTGTTATTCCCCTTATGTGTTCGTACGTTTAATTTTACACAATTGTTTGCAAAAATCGCAAACTGGCTTTTTGTTCTAAACTCTTTGATAAACTCTGATGCCAGCTCATGCAAATGCAGCTATCAAAGTTTAGCTGAAAGATTTTAACTATAAATTTGTAAAAATCTGTTATAGCAATGTCAACACACTAAACTGCTTGCTAACACTAACTATTGTACTGACAAGATTAAAAAAAAAAAGCAGCAAAGAGCTGAAAATACTGAAAAGGGCATTTGAATAATGTATCAGGACTTGAAGACGTAACTGACACAGCAGTGTCAGCCTGAAAATTACCATATTAGAATCACAGAATGGTTAGAGTGGGAAGGGACCTTAAAGATCATCCAGTTCCACCCCCCCTGCCCTGGGCAGGGACACCTCCCACCAGACCAGGTTGCTCCAAGCCCCATCCAGCCTGGCCTTGAACCCCTCCAGGGACAGGGCAGCCACAGCTTCTCTGGGCAACCTGTTCCAGTGCCTCACCACCCTCACAGCAAAGAATTTCTTCCAAATATCTAATCTAAATCTCCCCTCTTCCAATTTAAAACCATTATCCCTTGCCCTGTCACTCCACTCCCTGACCAGGAGTCCCTCTCCAGCTCTCCTGGAGCTCCCTTCAGATCCTGGAAAGCTGCTATAAGGTCTTCCTGGAGCCTTCTCTGTTGCAAGTCTCCAAATTAAAAAACAAATTAATGAAATAAACCCCACAAACCTTCTGCAATCATATCCTCTATCTCCGTGTCCGATGAGTTGTCTGCATGTTTTGTGTTCTGCAAGTCTGATTCAACACACACAACACTCATGATCTGACCCTCCACCAGCAATCTCTTTTCTGCAGGCTGTTCCACCAGCAAAGATGAACGACTCACCTATTGTAATAAGGGCAAAGCAACAGTGATTAACTGAACAGTTAGTGCTTGAAAATAGTATTTGCAACTTAGCAGTTGCAGCTGAGACTAGAAGCAGTTTCTATTCTGTATCAATGAATTGTTATTTTATAGTGCCTGAGCTCTACATACCATTTCTCAAACAAATAGAGACTTGCTCCTGCTCTGCAGAGATGGCAGTTACATTTAACAAAGGAAGAAATACATTCTATCTAGAGAAATGAAGGAACGTGGAAATGAGACATTAAACTAGTTAATAAGGCAGGCTCAGAGGTTTTGAACTGTCCATTTGTGGATTTAAATTTTCAGTAGTAACTCTTACCAGCCCCAGCACTAATCACGCCTGGCTCAGGAAGGGGCTTGGCCGCTGCTTTAAACAAGAACCTTTTAACACTTTAAAATTTTAACACAGACTCATGGCAGAAGTCAAGGTATCACTTAAACTGAGGTGTCTAGTAGACATGTGAAGAGAAGTTACTGCAAATGGTAACCTCTGTATTTATCCCTGCATGCAGTCTGTCTATTCCACTTTCTCTGTTCCCATTTAAATACCAGTGTCACCCAGTGACACTGACAAGGCAAACAGTAGCACAAATTCTGATTGTGTAGGTAAGACAGTACAAAGAGTACACAAGGACACTGAATGCTGTAGGAAGCAGGTTACCAATTAGTGGAAAAAAGGTCAAAACCAACAGCTGAAAAATTATTCAGGATCTAACCAGCTACTAGGCACAAGCAACACCGTCCTCAAAAATAGTTTGTTTCAAAATGTAGCAGTAAAATATTTATAGTCACTCTTACACTTACAGGGAATGGCTCTAACCCCTCCTGAATCACAAACCCTTCAATGACGTGGGTGAGGATCTGTGGTTTAACAATGGCCTGTGGGGGTTTGTTTTCCAGGCTGGGGATGCTGTTGGGCATCGATGTGCTGTTGCTCCGTGTCGTTGCTGCTGGGAGCAGAAGAGGCGGCGGCGGGATGGAGGCGTGTGAAGGGTCAGATGGAGACTTAATTACGGAGGCACTGACTGATGATGCCACTGAAGGTAGTCCCCCAGGGTCTGAAAAAAATAACAAAGTACCTGATGTTTTAATCACATGTATCCAACAAGAATGCTTAGAATGCTAGAACGAAGAGGTGACAAACACACCCATCTCTGTACCCATCACCCCGTGACACAGGCTTTTCCCTATGGTTTATAGATTTTTACCTTCAAAACGAGAAGTTTCCTCGACTGACTATTCCACCAACAAACAGTTCTCAGGTAAACATTTTCCTTTACTTGTTACCTATTAACTATAAGGGAGGTGATTCTCCTCCTCTGCTCTGCGCTTGTGAGACCCCACCTGGAGTACTGTGTTCAGTTCTGGAGTCCCCAACATAGAAAGGACANNNAGGTATCCCTGCCCATGGCAGGGGGGTTGGAACTTGATGATCTTTGGGGTCCCTTCCAACTCTGACCATTCTATGATTTTATGATATTTGTGTATTTAGCACACTGGGGAAGTTATATCAGTTGGCAGGGCAATAATTGATACAGACATGAATATCTTACACTGAAGAATTTTCATTGATAGCTTTTGCGTTAGAACAGCTCCTCACTGTGGCATGTAAAAAAAAACAAGCGGTGCCAAAAAGAACCATCCAGTGTAGTCAATCATTTTGACAGCAACTGGTTGCTGACCCTGATTCTGTAAAAATCAATCTTCACGCCAGATCAGTCAGCACATTGTGCCCATTTCACACAGCTACCACCTGCAGATTAACGGGAGATCGACACCCCAGCTGAAATGTTAGTATAAAAGTCTATGCTAAAAAGCTCAACTATGCATTTTCCATGCTACATGTTATCCAAATACAGATACAAACTACAACTTTGGAACTGAATCATTTGCTCTATCACATGGATTTCTAATATATTTCATACAGTTTCTTCGGCTTAAAAAAATACAGCAGTGAATTTTAAAAAATATTTTAAAACACCAACAACGAGCAGAAGTTTCTAAGCAGAACAGTTACCTTAGTTTGCCATTTGTTCTCACCTGACAAAGGATCTTCTGAATTAAGTGCCTCTCCATTCCCCAGGGGTATGGCTGGTGGAGACAAAGTGGGTGGCGTAGGCGTCCGAGCCATATGGACACAATCGGAATCCTCGGGCATCTCTTCTTCGCAGACATTCTCCACTTGGTAAATCTGCATCCAACAAACTATTGCTTTAGAGAGATTTCCATTCTACATTAATACCTTAAAAGAGTTGCATAAATACAGTTTTAAAAAGAAATTAACAGTTAAAATATGTTACAGCTTACTGTATTCTTATTTGCACACACATTTGCAACTAAACACTTCTGCAAAATGGGAGCTTTATAACAAAGTGACAAGTCTGCAAATTGCTCTCTATCTTATAGAGCAGCATAATCAAACTGAGTATTTCAGAAGAGCACACCAAGACTATGAAGTATTAGTGGTTGTAAGAGATTATAAAGTATTTCCCTCAAAACTATTAAATGAAATTTCCATGAATTATTGACAGCCGGTTTAGGAGATTAGGATGTAAAATACCACCTTGTCAAAAGCAAACTTGGCTTCTACTCTTTTGCCCAAGCATCCAAGAGCTGAGATTATCATTAGCCTCTTAACGTAAATTAAAAATAAACAGCACACCTTCCTCCTTAACCTGTTGGTAGCTTGAAAAAAGCCTGCAAAAGCTGCTGACTCTTTTGCTGACATTAATCTCATTAGCATGTTACCATCAAAGCCTTGCAACACCACCTTCAATGTCAGTATTATTTGCACATTGTTTTATTTCGCCAATATTTCACTGTGAGATTGAAGCCACAAACTTCAGTTACAAACTGCAGACATCTGAGACCAACACTGAACTAAATTAAAATAATAGCAGTGATGGGGAACATCAAAACAGCATCAAAAATTCCCCCAGTCCCATCTGGGACTCTCCCCTGTGCCTGCTGGTGAGGTCATCCTGGGAGCTTGATATGGTTTTGTATATGCTGCATACTTTTTTTTTTCCCTTTTACAATATTTTTTATTATTATTTCATTATTTATTAATATTTTAATTAGTTTAGTTTTTTCCTAAACTCATAAATCTCTTAATCTCTTTCTCTCCGCTCTTTTTAGAGGGGGGAGGGAGGGGCCATCTGTCTGATTGGCCAATCCAGCCAAAACCACGACAATCTTTCCAATGTTAGGACAAAATTTATTATCCAGAAGTCTATTACCTGAATAATCTGCTATACACCTCTGTACCTAGTATAGAGATGATTCTCCTACTCAAAATATTGTATTTGCATTAACATAAAGAGGTAAAAGCTTAAAGTCCATACGGTGTATTTATCAAAATTCATTTTGATGTAAGCATTGTCATACATCTACTTGGTTTTTTAACTTTAGATATGCTGCAATTTCATTAGAAGGTAAGATTTTCAGGTTCAAAAGTTGCATTTTCATAATTCTTAGCTGAGATTCTTGACTGATGATCCAATACAAAAAGCCAAAGAATAAAGTCAGAGGGAAACGTCCACTGTTTTCTAAAAATACATTTCTGTAATCAATAGGTTTCTTCCGGTGCTCTGTCTCGCACTTGGTTTAGCTCCCTCTGAAGTCAGAGGGCCAGATTTAGCGAAGCTGAGGATAAAGATTAAAGGGCTGATATCACCACTTACCACTGGAGTTTCAATTGGAACCGACGGCTGCACTTGCAGATTTACCGCAACAGTCTGTGGCGGTGGAAGAGTCTGAAACGGCAGCTGGACCAAAGCTTCTGCAGCAGGAAGCTCTTCCTCAGAAACCAAAGTGTTTTGAACCAAAACCTGGCCCTGGGACAGAATTTCAGGCTGCACTTGTAAAGACTGCACGGACTGCAACGGCAGCTGTTGAATCTGGGTCGAAGAGGTGGACAGCTGAGGAGGAGCTGCCAGAGGGATCGGGGTGGACGGCAAGGTTGAGTATTGCTGGTGTGGCGTCGAGGACACGATCTGTTGCCCCGGGGAAACCAAGCTGGGCTGATCCACTGAGCCCATGTGAACAGCGGGGGAAGGTGGAAGAGGAAGATGCGACGGAAGAGTAAGTGGTTGTGCAACTGGTCGGACTGGGTTGGTGGTGGTTTGCTGAGGAGCAGCCTGCTCTGGCTGAAGAGCTGCTGGCACCAGGGAGTTCGCTTGCGACTGAATAAGCGCTTGAGGGTGAATAATTATGGTGGGTGATTGACTGGGGGAGTGAGAAGGTGGAGGAGATACCACTACGGACTGCTGGGCTGACTGGGACGGAGTGGGAGACAGCGTTAGAGGTGGAGGATGGATGTGAATAGGTGAGCAATGAGACTGGACGCTGCTGGGAGCTGGAGGAAGACTGTGGCTTGGGAGGGGGAGACAGTGCTGGGACGGAGGGGGCTCCTGGCCCGCGGGGGTCTGAAGTGCAATCGGCTGGACCTGCTGCTGCTGTTGCAGTATCAGCTGATGATGGGAAATCTTCGGAGGTGGTGAATGAAGTGGGATCTGCTGATGTTTTACTAGAGAATGAGGTTGTAATGGAGAATACGAAGCTGTAAGGGGGGGGGGAAGAAGTGACAATCAGTACTTATTTCCGTAAGTCCAGAGAACACGATAAAAATATTAAAAGAAAGGAAGTTTTTACTTTAAAGTAAGACCAGCACAACTTTTTCAACCCGTAGATCTGTGTAGCAATATCTTCTCTGACAGCATACAGTACACAACGAAATTTATTAGGGGAATATATCAATTCCCAAAGCAAAATGCAGCAATGAATAAAGGAAAGCAGCCATGCTTTTTTTATATATACACATATATACTTTCCATATAAAAGTATCTAAACTTATTGGTTTTGGTGCTTTAAGACTATTACTAAAAAAGCCTTCACTTACTCAAGAATTTCAGGCAACTCTAAATAAATCTAACCTTTGCTTTGAAACAGATTGGAATGGAAGAGATAAGCATGTCACAATCAACAGGGCTTGTTGATAACTGCTAAGCTGAAGTTTAGATAATATGATTTTAAGAGACTAAACAAAATTCCAAGAGTTCAGTATGAATTAAAACCTTTCCAAGTATTTGCCTGAACTTGAACACATAAACTCAAAGGTATGAATCTAAAAATAGTGCAGCTTCCAGAGAAATCACATCACCTTTAAGTGATCCGCTAGTAATTCCTTACAGTGCACACATATATTTCCCTCCACATGCAAACCTCTGCTTGCTTTGTTTTCATCACTTGAGAAATAACGCATTCATGTTACCTTTTTCATTATTTATTCTGCTAGTGAAGATGGATTTGTTCCTTACAGAAATGAATTCCAAGAGCACTAGGGTTCAGTTCCTCAGGAATGTCTGCCTTGAAGTCTTACTCTTTCTTTAATAGCTGCCATTAAGACAAGCTAAATTCCACAGAGTTCAGACCAATTGCTCAGACTACCCTTCCCCTTTCAAAATAAGGAAGGTAAAATGCAAATAAATTGCATTCAATGTGAACACTTACCTAACCAACTGCAAGCTTATTTTGATTTACATCTTAATATGAAACACTAAGACATTAGGTAATATCAGGTACAAATAAGTAAATTTACTACTAAACATTAAATGCTCTTCATGTGGAATATCTAAAACAGCCCGGTCAGAGAGCACTGCACTCCGACAAAGCCATAACATACAAATTAACCTTAATTACAATAATTTTCTTATCACTCCATTTTCATCCTACCTGGTGCTATTAAGTGGTGAATGCTTGATGTCCGTGTGACTGGCGTACTCCGACACTCCGGAGTTGGGCTCTCGCCTTTTCTATTGCTTTCTGAGGGATCTGGCTGGCTGCCCTTGGAGCTGGTTACAGGTTTATTGGGGCACAGAGACAAGGACTGAGTTTGACTGCTGCTCTTTGGTGGGACATTTTGTGAACTTGACAACACACCCAACTTCTGGCTGCGCAATGTCAAGTTCTGAACCTGAGAAACGAGCGAAAACATGAAAGAAAACAAACCATATAAACATCTATGACAAATATCCAGGGAAAAAAGAGCAAAAGAATGACATTATACAGTGTTTCTCATCCCACGTTATCAAAATATGTGAGAAGTTAAAAATGTGCACATCAAAGCATCTTTCGATCCACAAAATTTGGAGAATAGTGATCTTGAATTACTTCTGTGATAAAGAAAATACAGGAAAGTCTTTTTTCTTATTGAACTTTAAAAAGACATGGAAAATCTTCATTACATTAAATTTAAAGCCTTTTATTGTGCCTTCAAAGTGAGTAACACAAAGCATCTGAAGCAAATGCCTTTTTGTTTTTCAAACAGAAGCTGCAGAAGCGCAGCGGTCTGTGAGTGTGAGTGCAGAGACCGACATAAACCACAGCCTTGGGTACTCAATGGGACTGGAACCTGCTGTACGTTATCCATGTCTTAACAAACCTGAGCCCTTTATTTCTACAGCAATATTAGTGGAGCTTTTCATCATGACACCTCCGATGTCACATGAAAGGAAAGGTTTGCCTTCTGAAATGTAAACTGGTCAGTGATTATTTTCACAGAATCCTAGAATGGTTAGAGTTGGAAGGGACCTTAAAGATCATCCAGTTCCAACCCCCCTGCCATGGNACAGTTCGATGTCCCTTCTATGTTGAGGACTCCAGAACTGAACACAGGACTCCAGGTGGGGTCTCACAAGCGCAGAGTAGAGGGGGAGAATCACCTCCCGTGACCTGCTGCTCACACTTCTTTTGATGCAACCCAGGATGGGGTTGGCTTTCTGGGCTGCCAGCGCGCACTGCCGGCTCATGTTGAGCTTCTCATCCATGAGCACTCCCAAGTCCTTCTCCTCAGGGTTGCTCTCCAGCCAATTTCTGCCCAACCTATATGATGAGGTAACTAGTCTTTGACATCCAGGTCGTAAATGAGGGGGCACGTATAAAAAAAAAGAAGTGTGAAAGTAGAAAGGAAGAAGACTAAGTAGGAGAGAAGCATCGGTTCACCTAACCAGCCATGTGTGCCACTGAGACACTGCTAATCATTGACAATCTTCTGAGTTTCTCCAGTATTTCTACATGGAAGATGATACTGTGAAATCACTACACTGCACCTTCACAAACATCTCAGCTAAATGTAATACACACATCTATGTATATAACCATATGCATTTTTTCTTACTAACTGGCATTGCCTACCGGCTTGGGTTTGCTTATATGGCAAACAAAGACATTTCTCTAAACCAAGCTGAAGGAAACCCCAAGGACATATTTATCACAAGGTAAAAAAACCTACGTCCACTCACAGTCAAGGGGAACGCTGCAGACTATGTAACAAACAGCTACATGTGAGATGAAAACAAATGGTACAATGCTACAAATCCTAAGAAAGAACCAAATCCCTCAGCCCTCCTGGGGCTGAGGCAATAACAGGACTTTTGTAAAGGAGAGTCAGGGACTCCCAGATCTACTGGAATCTTCTGAAGGAGACAGCAAACATAAGGTCAGAGAACATCCAACTGGTATAATTTACTTGAATTTCTGAAAGATTTCTAAACAAGTCTGTTTACTAAAGGCTTGTAAAACTGCTAAGATAAAAATCTGTCATGAGAGCATAAATTTGTTAGATAAATTTTCACTTTTCACAGCGGAAGACTTGACAAATATGTTCTGTAGATATTTGTGCTGTGCTGTATTCTTTCCAAATGATAAAGAAATATGTTGAGCAGTGAAAAGGTGATACAAGTTCAGCTGCTACCATGAAGTTATTCAAAGTAATAAGGATGAGACCTGAATATGAAGGCCTTAAATATCATATCCAGGATCCCAATTTTACCCATTCCATGATCACCTCTACACATACAATGATGGTGAACAGAAGACACTGGAGTTATACATAACCAGCATCCATTAATAGTTTTTATGAGCAAGTAAAACTTAAGCACAATGTTTCTTTACTTCTCAGTTTTGGCCCACTCTACTGGACACACTTTAAAAAAAAATTTAAAGCTCACCTGAGTAGCTGCAGACTGAGAGGAAGATGAGGAAGATGATGAGACAACAGGAATGTCAGACTGGACAGCAGCCACAGTGGTTGCAGGAGTAAAAATAAGCTGTTAAGCAAGAAAAAAAACAACCTGATAAAAGACTGAAACTTTGCAAATACGTGAAGGAAACACAATATTTTAAAGAGAGATACATGAGCTACATGTAGTGATGTACAGCTTTTTTCCTTTCAGATGAACTTACTCAAAGAACAATTTGTCATGGCAGTTTAAATAAATAAATTTAAAAGATAGTAAAGTCAAACAAATATGATAAAATATTTGTTCTGCACATTCAGAAAAAAAACCCTCTCTCATATGTACATATGTATATCATCCTTCATAAAAGCATTTTGAAGAGGACTTTAATTTTAATATTAAAGTTTTGTGAAACAAAGGTAAAAAAGTCATGAGAACAGCCCAATACCTACAGTGCTCCAGAAAGATAACTTAGAAGACTTTCCAATCTGTCAAAATGTTCTTTAACAAGCAGAGCTGTTACACCAACTTTACCTGAGCTAATTAAGTTTCACAATGAGAACAGGTATCATTAAATCAATCTGAAATGACTAACTCCCAGCACACCTCACTGCCATTCATTTCTTCGTAGGCAATATAGCAAAGACAAGCTTTCCATATGGAAGGCTTTGAAGAGAAATCGTTAGTCTTCTACATTTTTTAAGATATCTTTAAATGCAAGGAGTGGGTTTTGCTTTACTTATTAAACTGTCTTTATCTCAACCCATGAGTTTTCTCACTTTTAGGTTTCTGAGTCTCTCCCCCATTTCTCTGGGGGGTAAGTGAATGAGCGGCTGCATGGTGCTCAGCTCTCAGCTGGGGTCAAACCACAACACCAGCACACTGGAAAACAATCTACCTTGAATACAGACAGACTCTGGTTCTACACAGTCAGAAAAGATGGGTACTCTTTTTCAATTTTTCCCATGTTTGATCAATTTTACAATTGTAGTACACCCAGGCTAAAAAAATACTTAAGCAAACTTCACCAGAGAACTCCACAGCAATCCTTCTAGTTGTGATGTGTGAAGTGTTTCAGAAGATACGCACTCAAAATCAGCGACTAAATTCTCAATGCTATTTGAAACTAAAGAAAAACATTTATAAATCATTTCTAGAAACAAAACCTGAAACGGCCAAGATCTTTTTGGGGGGGTGGAGAGCGACGATGACAAAACCAAGCCAGACCAAAACCAAGCTTAAGAAGTGTAATCAAAACTTACCATTTGAGCTCGTAGGTACATTTGAGCCTGGCTTGCACTCAGGGTTGGAGAGGTGCTCCCCAGCAACATGGTCTGTTGGGTAATGCTGCTGCTGGTGGTGTTGGAGGTCTGTGAACGGCTTATTATCTGTGCAGGTGTAGGAGAGGTGGAGAGGTTAATCTAAGGAAACAAAAACATTGCTTCTGTCATGGAAATTCTTTCATCCTAGGGTCTAAAGCCAGAAATCCCTTGACAAAAATGGCAGGGGCGGTTGAAACCTCTGAACTGTAAAAATGTCAAAAATATATTGAGCCAACCATCACAAAACTGGATTCTGGCAAGGTTATACATTTTCGTTCTTTAACTGCAACCATCTAGCAGTAAATAAGCAGTTATGAGTATAAACAATGGTATTATGACATCTGAAAAATATACCTTGCAGAAATACACATTTACAGGACACGTAGCATGAGCTCAAGATATCTTAAGAAAAATACCTGAATTCTAATATTTAATCATTTTTATGTTAGCTGACTAGACTGATACCTTCTGTTACACTTATTATACAACCTGATTAGGCACCTGTTTGTGCCACCATATATGGACTGTTTCCTCATTCAACATATGCACATTTAAAAATGACTGGAGACTAAAATTTTCCACAATTTCATAAGAAACACTCCTCCAAGACTGCTCAAACAAAAGCTGTTGTGGTTTTGGTTTGCTTTGTTGTTTTTTTTTCTCCTAACCAGTCTAACAGAGTTAAGTGCCCAGCTCTTTTTCATCATTTACTCAAAAGATTTCCTTGAAAAATCCCAGCCCAATTATTCTGTTAGTTTAACATCAGACATCTTTAAAGACTTCCCCTTCAAAATTTAATGAACGAATGATTTTACTTCTACCAACTGTAAGCCAAAGCAATGCTATGAAAGCTTAAAAAAATATACAGTTAAACCACTGAAGCTATGCACTGAAGTCATGAACAGCTTGAGGGCATGATTAATAAGCAGGATGTCTGCAGGACTAATGAAGTCCTACTCAAGACAACTGTAGAACTGGACATAAAAGACTGCAAATTACAGATCTGAAGATGCCACTTAAAGAAATAGAGCATGAATCAAACACAGAGCTGCTAACAACTGAAACCTGAGGATGAATGATAAAAGATGATAATCAATAAAAGAATGAATGCTATAAACTTTTAATCAGTTTCATATATATATATATACAAGTGAGCATTGACTTGGATTCCTTAGATTTGGTCCTCTCTTTAATCACTGATACACAGTTATAATTTTAACCTACAATAGTGCCCTGAATAAAAAAACTGTTGTGAAAAATCCAATTAAAAAAACCAACACATAAGAGATGAAAGATAAAGGAGTGACTCCTGCGGCAGTCTCTACAGTCATTAGTGCTTGTGGAGCTGAGGACAGCCCATCAGAGCACATAGAGTGAGCCGGAACTGGAGATGCCTCCAACACTAGCCAGTAATGACAGCGGCTGAACTGCTGGCAGATATTGGAAGCTACTACAGAGTTGTCATACTTCTATTTACTGCTTCTATGACACTATTTTGAACCATACAAATTTAAATACTAAAATCTTGTGTGTTTTTTTGAATAGTTAAAATAATAACCAAGAGGGGTTGAGAATGGATGGAGGGCTTGGTTCAGTTACGTACCGAGGTCTGCGACATGCTTGACTGCTGAGTGACACTCCCAGTGGGGGAAGCGCATTGCCTCCCACCTGACAGGCTTGCCTAAATAGCAAGAATATGTGTCAAATATTGAAACCAAAAAGTGTTTAAGTGATGTTCATATTATTGCATAAACCATCAGAAACACCCCTCTCTGCCATTACCTTTGCTTTGAGTTAATGGTAAAAATGCTTTATTCAGTGGAACCAGTTTTCAGCAAAGTGCACTCTGTGCTACGGAATGCTGCCTGCAAGGTGCTTCAATGCCCTTAATCCCTACTCAATTCAGGCAGTCAGGTTCTTGCACATCAAGACTTGAACAAAAAATATCAGAGGTAAAGTCTATCAAGCTGTCAGTGATGGAGCTAACTGATCAGCTCACTCCCTAAGGCGCTTAAAACTTAAAATGAGATATCATTAAAAACTGTCATTATAAAACTCACATCAAGATTTTTATTACGATTAGAATCCTCTAAAAATAAAACCAACTTTATAAATGCTGTAAAGAACACTCTTATATTCTAGAATGATAATTTATGTATGCACATCTAAGTGTCTGTAACAGCAAGCTCTTCCAGCCCTTCAGATGAATACAGGGATAGTGATTTAGATTTCTGTAGTAACAGTCTAAATACTAAAATCTCTTTGTCTACCCCAATCTTATTTTCGTTGCTCTGTCTCAGTAACTCTATATGCACACACAAATCCATCACAAAAAAACCTGACAAATTAATATTACCATGATCTAGTAGATAAGGTATAGAAGAAAAAGCCAGGAGCATAAAAGAGTCAGTCCCATTTCTGACAACAAACAGCTACATCCCTCAAGTCTTTAACTCCATTTTAGCATTTCCATGTGTAAAATCATTAACAACCACCTATCTCTGCAAGACAGTATTCTTTATCCAAGGTCAACTGAGGTCAGAGGAAATCTTTCCACTGCTTGACTTTTCAAAATGGGTCTCCTCCAGTGTTCACTAACGTTAAAAGTCATGCTTCAGAGATGAAATGTCATTTACTTCCTACATTTCCACACTCGGAATTAAAGTTGAATTTTGCCATTACTTATAATGCAGCCAGATGTGTGGCAAGAGACCAGTCGTTCATTATTTTTCTTTTATTTCACTAAGACACTTTGCTATTCATTACTTTCCCCACCAACTTTTAGAGAAAATCATGGGATGAAGATTGAAGTAATCTATGTTTAATATCTATTTTATTACTGCTTGATGATTTACATGATGCATTATAATGTATGCAATAAAGCATGGAATGGTCGCCTACTGGAGCATCTCTAACACTGGACAAAATCCTCCAAATAGTTTGGAGGAAGATACAACTTAAAATAACGAAGTCATTAAAATATAACAGTGAATTATTGTGAGGCTTTAAGCTCAGGCACTTAACCTGTTATTATGTCTGACAATTTAGTCCTACTCTAGAAAGTAGCACATTGTATTTTTTTTCAGCGATCTTCGCTCTCACCTGTGGAACAGTTGCCAGACTCTGAAATTGGGTACTGCTTAAATGCTGCTGCTGCAAAGCAGCAGTTTGCAGCATGAGATGTTGCTGTTGGGCTGCATACATCTGCTGGAGGTACTGAGCAGCTGAGCTAGGAGGACGATGCAAGGCCTGCTGAATAACCTGTGACGAATCAGGAGGTAATTAATTACAATTACCAAGTACGTGCCACACTGATACGATGCCAAGGTTTACCTTTACATGGAAATAAACCCAAATAAATTCTTTTCACACCAATTACGTAATACTGAACTTGCTCCAGCACTGGTCTCAAGCAAGTCACAGAATATAGTCAATGTAAATACATTTACGTTTTCAAGGAAAAAGTGACAAACATCTGACACGATACCACAACATCCGAGTCTCTGAAGTTCTTGTGAACCACTTTTTGGAACATCAGGAGAGTGTGGGAGAGACTCAGTTATCAAACGCAACAGCATGGACTATGCAGAGTTCAAGGAGAACTAATTTAAAGACCAGCAAGAGGGACCTGGATCCAAAGCAGCAGTTAAGGCACACAGATACCACTAGATTCCTGTAGTCAATGTTGGTCAAACAGCTTTATCTTCTTTTATTTCGTAAAGTCTTATGTTAATAATCCATACTCTTAGGGAATGGGGAAAACCCCAAACTTCTTAGCATAGCATTTCCCCCTCCCTTATTTGGGAGGTGGGCCTGTACCCTGCACTATACTTAAGTGGTCTGATACCCTTCAGTAAACAGTATCTTCTGAAAACCAGTATGTTAGATAATGAGAAAGAAGACAGCAATTAAGAATGGAAAGTTAATCCTATGTGCTAATCTGTAATCCTCTGCTAATCATGCAATGCCTGTATTTGAGAGCACCACACAGGGCAGGACAGGAAAGAACATCCCCCAGCCCAGTACCTGGACGGCGTGTCGGTCAGAGCCGCTGTAGACAGAGATCTGCGGCAGCTGTGTCCGGGAAGTGGAGGTGGTGGTGATGGTTGTTGTGGATGCAGAACATGTTGTCGTGTTTGGTTCATTCTCCATATTGTGCAGTGTTTGTCCAGCCTGGCAGAAATTGAAATAAAAGTGGTTCACAAACAGAAGGCCAGTACACAGATTTTAAAGGCAAAAAAAGGCTAAGCTTTGCTGAGACAGCAAATACTACAAGTTTATCCATCCGAAAATTGTCCATTATCCTATTACCTGATGGAATTTGTTGAGAGATGTGGTTACAATCTTCTAACATCCATCAAGAGTAGCAACAGCTAACTGATTTAGGAATACATGCAAGATTTTCAGCAAGGTACACAGAAGGACTCACATATCCCTCTTCACAGAACCATAGAATGGTTTGGGTGGGAAGCGACCTTAAACGTGATCGAGTTCCAATCCCCTGCCCTGGGCAGGGACACCTCCCACCAGACCAGGTTGCTCCAAGCCCCATCCAGCCTGGCCTTGAACCCCTCCAGGGATGGGGCAGCCACAGCTTCTCCATGCAACCCAGGCCAGTGTCTCACCACGCTCACAGTAAAGAATTTGTTCCTGACGCCTTATCTAAATCTCCCCCCTTTCAGTTTATAGCCAATACTCTTTGCCTTATCGCTACACTCTTCCGCACAGCAGAGTGCTGAAACCCCTGATCATCCTGTACGTAGAGCAAAACACATTCTTAGCAAAAATCACTGGTGGCATACTCTGTTTGGGAAGAGATGGAACAGATGTAGAGAAAAATGCTTTTACTTTTTACAGCAATAACTCACAAAACACAGCAAGAGCCAAGGAAGAAACTACTTTTTTAAGCATCTCTGATGATTCCTCCCCAGACTTCCCTCTGTTGCAGAGTATGATCTCTCTCCCAAAACGTTGTCCTTAAAACTAAATGAATCGCATAACTCAATATATTTGTATTATGAGTAACAGGAAATAGCATAGTTCTGTTTGTTGCTTTTAAAAGGACGCTAAAAAAAAAAAAAAGGGTGGGGTGGAGATGCGTTTCCTTCTTACAATGAAGAAGGGCTCAGAAAAATAATCATTGAGAGAGCTGCAAGGAACTAGGAAAGAAGCAGCATTGCCAAGCACTTAGAACTTCCCACTGGATGCTGCATCAAACAAAAACACAGTTAGGAGTTCTCACTCCCACAGCTGAGAGCAGAGCAGAACGCAACGCTGCCACCTTCCCCTCTCAAAACATGACTACTTTGCAAGTAGAGAACTGCACAAGATGCTGTAGCTCCTGACTACTTGGAATAACTAAACTTTAATAGATACACGGTCATCTAAGGACTAACAACCATCATCGTACTCACACTTGCATATATGTTGCCATCAAAGAATAGTCATGGCAGTAAAGTATGCTTTAAAAGCAGAGATCCCTAGTATTAGAAATGAAGTGAAAATATGGCATTGTTAAAAATTCAGATCTGTTGTGCATTACTGATGCCATTTGTCCACCTACATTAGAGCACAAGTGAACACGCGTGCTTAACCACTTCAATTGGAATGAAACCAGCACGACTTCTGAAACCACTTTACATTAATTTCACATAATGCTAATGAAAAGTACCTTGAAAAAAACATCTTGTCTCCTCCAAAGGACATTAAAAGCACATCAAAATATTTACACCTTCAAATTGTCTAGCTAGTTTTAGCAGAGAGTTATGCAACCAGTTAAATTAGCCTAAGAAGACAACACTGGATGTTTGATTTCCTTCGTTCTCAGCCACGTTTTGGCTGTATTATTAGTAAGATGGGCAAGGTGCCCCGCTATAGCAACTTTCCATCAGAAGTTCACCCCATCAGAGCTACTAAACCTTTAGCTGAAAGTTTCTCATTTCCAAAAATAGGTATAGGGAAAGCAGGAAAAGAGCTCCTCAACTTTTCAGTGGGGCCCGATGCTGAAGTGCATCTCAGTTCCTCCTCTGACATCTCTTAAGATGCTTCCTTGTCCCCCCCTCAGCTCTATCACCAGGCAGCACAGCACCAACAGGCAGAAACAGCTGCCCTCTCCCGGCTGAAGGAGATGCGAGGTCCTTCAAGAGATGACACTTGGTAGAAGCCTCCCCTCTTTCTATGCGAAGAGTGGAATGTTTAAGGGACAAGAGGAAATATATAAAAATGGCAGATTTTAGCACGGAAACCATGAATCTGTTACAATTTAGCAAACGGATATTTTATGACAGAAAGCAAACCCCAATACAGGCTTAAAATTAAAATGCCTTTACAACATTGCTTTAATTTACTTTACAACACTATATAGAGCATGTAGATTAATTCTAGTGATAAAAAAACCCTGATACAAATGAAAATAATAACCAGAAATTATTCACTGAGCAAGCAACAATATCAAAAAGGCAAGACTCCTAACATAGTAAAATTAACAGTGTTAAAGCCCTCCCAATGACATTGCCTGTGAGCAACTTTAACTCAAAAGAACCTTTAACACAAAGGAAGATGTAGAAAATTTACTAAACTTCAACTTGAAGCAACCACTCCACATTTAAGCAGGCCCAGAACACAAAGCACAACAGAAAACTACATTGAAAATTGGTGTTTATTCCAGCAGTAACAGCACGAGACACCACATAACTCACATCACACTGAGCATAATGTAGATGTTCAGAAGTTTTTCCTCTTTATATTTTTTGGTCAAAGCAAACATCTAGAGAAACAACCTCACCCCCCGGCTAATCTATACCAATAGAATTAAATTCCCTTCACAGTGGGTACAAATGTCACTATTTCTGATGTGGAAAGCTGGACTTCTGGTAAACATTACTGCAATGACAAACACTGCTGACAGTCTGCAACCATAACTGGTATTTGAAAATAGGTTTGGTGGTTTTTTTAACATATGATGGTTTATTCTTACTCTTTCCATTCCTGACCTCTCCTCACAACTCCAAGGGTACAAGACATATGAAATAAATGAGAAATTTAACCCTGACGGGCATTTTCATACGTGAGTGAAGGCTCCCGAATAAACTCCCTCTCTTCACTCAGTACAGTGTGAAGGCAAACAGCACAGGCCAGCCTCAGGCAAAGCTTAGGGCTTTGTATTTTTGTTAAAAAGAAGTGAATTTACAACTATAAAACCCATGCCACACGGTGCAACTCGCCCTTGCGAACTGCCACGGCTGGGCCCAGCCGCCCGGGGGCGGCTCCTCAGGCAGCGGCCGAGCCCCTCAGCGCCCGCTCCCCACCACAGGCTGGGCTGCCCCGTCCCCTTAGCCCCCTACACCGGGGCCGCGGCCTCTCCCGGTCCCGCCGCCGCCGCCACAACCCAGCGCCCACCGGGTGAGGGAGGGAAAGAGAGAAGGCGGGAGGGGAAAGGGGGACGGCCCACCGCCGGGGCGCTGTCGGGGCGCTGTCAGGGCGCTGTCAGGGTGCGGGTCCCCGCCTACACTCCCCGCTCCGCCCCGCCGCGGCCTGGCTAGGGCCCGCCGCCGCCGCTCCC
>VXBW01001196.1:464374-495561 GCA_013400375.1 Thinocorus orbignyianus
GCCAGGGAAACTCGCCTCGGACCAGCCGCCTCACTCCGCTTCCGCCATCTTCTCGCCCTCCCTCAGGGGGGAGGCGCCGCGCAGGCGCGTTGGGCCGCGCCGCCGGGCACGTGACACCGCCATCTTGTCGCTGGAGAAGGCGGCAGCGGCCTTGAGGGTCGGGTCGGTATAACCCTGCCCAGGCTGTCGGTGATCGGTACCGTGGGGCCTCCCGGGCTGCGGTGAGGTAGAAACTGGCTTCATATTAACATTGGGAGGCTGTGGTGGTGGGGTCTGACCTCACTCAGTGGTTTCTGGTGCTGTGTGGCAGCAGAGATTTGTTTTTCCTGTGGAAGTGGTAGGGTTGAGGGATGCGTTTCCAGGGCCTGTGGTAAATAAGCTTCACTTATAGAATGGTTAGGGTTGGAAGGGACCTTAAAGACAACCCAGTTCCAATGCCCTGCCATAGGCAGGGACACCTCCCACCAGACCAGGTTTCTCCAAGCCCCATTCAGTTTGGCCTTGAACCCCTCTAGGGATGGGGCAGCCACAGCTTCTCTGGGAAATCTCATGCTTTAACTACAGTAGGAAAGTGGAGGATGCGATATGTGCTGTTTTGGGAATGCTGTTGGGAGGTTAGGGAAATACCTGCTCCCAGTGCTTTTCCAGATTGGCTCCTGAAGGATCTCAGGAGCTCCAACCCAAATGTTTGCAGTGAACTTCTGACTTCTCTAAGAGATATGAAACATAAGAGTATTTTAACCTTATTAACTTAGCTTTCTGCTTCTTGCTAGATAATGGCTTTTTAGCCTTTCCCTGCTTGCAGGAAGACTGCCTCTCCCTCTAAATTGACCCTAATTGATCAGTTGAATTAATTCCTGCCTGTGGGTGGTAGCAGCTGCTGCGTGTTACCTGGTGTAGAAGAGCAAGGCCCAACCTCTGTAAAGACCACGTAAGCCTAATTTGAATCTTACATGGGACATCTTGACAAATGATTCAGTTGGAGAAAACAGGAGTTTTCATGAGTTAAAAAAGAAAGAGATGTAGGGATAATAAAGACTGGTGCTGAAATACTGTTAGAAATGGGGTAGGAAATAGAAAATGCATTGGAAGGCCTGGTTCAAGATCCAGGTGAATTCAGATGCAACAAGGTTCTTCTTGATGCCCAAAAAGGATGTGGGACCACGTGGAAGCTGGGTGGAGCAAGTACCTTTCTTCTGAGGAGGAAAGAACCTCAACTGACCACTGCAGGAAGGGCAGGTAGCATGAAATAAAAGAATTACTCTGTGCTTTGTAACCACACCTAAGTTAAACAACAGGTAGGGCTCTAAGTTACTTTATCACTGGTAGGAGAAGGAGCAAGCGTGTGGATTGGGAAACATGGACCTCTGTGCATGGATAAAACCATCCAGGTGTGATGCTGAGTCTGCAAATGAAGGTTCCCCCGTTTAGTGCGGTTGACAGAAACATCTGTCTGTTCAGGAAGCGTCGGGCAACATAAATACACGTTATCAAATAGAGCCGGAAGGAAGTGCTACTTGCACCAATAAGGTGGCTTATGATTAAGTTTTAACAAAATACCTTTTGGTAACCACCCTCCTTCCCCCCTCGCTGAGTTAAAAAGCATCCTCCTTGTTTCTTTCTTAAAAAAAAACCCACCTCTTAGCCCTTCGATATACAATTAAAGCTTCACCTGAACTGGGTATACTTGTGAATTGCGTGAATTCTTACAGAAAATAGCTTAGTCAGCGGTTATTAGAAGACGCGTAGCCGCTGTTTCTGGGCAGCATCGTGTCAAACCCCCTGAATTCTCTGTGGCACCTCTCAGGCGGGGCTGGAGGTGACAAATCTGGCGGCAGGGCCGCGGCACGAAGCTAATGAGCGGTGGATAGTTGCCGAGGGCCGCTCTTCCCGGCCCTGAGGCGGGTTTAGGCCTACCCAGGGAGGCCAGGCCGCCCTTCCACTGCTGAGAGAGCGGCGGCAGCTCTCACGAAGCTCCTAAGCCCTCACAGCGAGGGTGGTCCCGCTTGTACCCACAAGGTTCCACCGGTGAAGGCCCACAGAACCGAACTGCAGCCACATGAACCCAGCCTAACCCATCCGCGCCGGCACCAGAGCCTCACTGCCGCCCGCCCGTCCCAGCATGCCTAGCGGCGGGCCGTACCAAGCGCCGGGGAAAGGCGGAGGGGGGCCAACGAGATCGCAGCTGGAAGGCTTCGCTGCGCCGCCTTCGCTACGCCCTGCCTCCCCCCCATTCCACCTCGGCGTGGAACGTTCCCCCCCTCAGGTGTGCGCGGGGAAGAGCCCACGTCCCGAGCAGGGGGGGAGGTTACTCAGACAAGGTGTGGCGCTCGCTATGGGCGGCGTAGCTGCTCACCGGCCACTCCCGGGGCGGCGGCCGTGATTATCTCCCGCAAGTCTCCGCGCTTCCCCTTTTTCCCTTCCCGGTATTCCCCTTTCTTTCTTCCCACCTCCCCCTCCTTCCACTGTGGTCCCGCCTTCCCCGGACTGGCGCCGCGAGGAGGAGGCGGGGCCGCGGCGCGCTCGAGGGACGGTGGCGGTTGGGCGATATCCCCCCCTCAGGCCGGGCCGCTGAGGGGGCGCTGAGGGGTGGCGAGGAGAGGCTGAGGGGAGGGGGATGCCGACACAGCGGGACAGCAGCGGCAACAGCACCATGTCGGCTCCGGGAGGCGGAGGGGGCGGCCTCGGAGGAGACAGCGCCCACCAGGTCCGGGTGAAAGCCTACTACAAGGGGTGAGTGAAGGCGGCCGGTGTGAGGGAAGAGGGTGGTGGTGGGCCCGGGTCTCCCTCCTCCTGCCTTAGGCCTTACCGGTAAAGAGGGGTGTACCCCCGGGGGTCTCTGCCGCTGGCAGTAATAAGTTCATATTCCTTCATAAGGCTTTATTTGGGGCGCACACCAAAATTCATGCTTCAAAAAGGACGTTCTGGTTCCGGTCTCTGCGTGTTCGGTGATATCTGGGTCTAAAGGAATAAGAGTGTTTGGGTGAAAAAGCGATTTCATCGGTTTTTCCCCTGTTTCCCAGGGATGGAGTGGCTTCTGAAGGAGTCTGAATGATAACTAAGGTGCATTTACTGTCAGTTGCACTTCTGCTGCTAAAAAATACATACTCTAGAGGTTTGTACAGTGAAAAATCTAAATATTGCTCATCGGATTCAATGACTCTCCAACAGTAACCTATAAGACAGAAGAAATATTCTGCTTTGGGTTCACAACCCCCTATGAAATAGTAGCAGTTAACAGAATCTAAGTAAGTGGGAGTGCAAGGGTTGAGAGTGGTTCATTGGGCCATGGAGTCTGAGAGGAGGTGATCTAAGCAGAAAAAAATGTAGGTTGTGTTTTTGGGTTAAGGTTGAAGACGTGCTTCTCTCGACAGCTTCCTTCCAATTAGCTGTCCTAACTACAAGAAAAGACTTATTATGTTTACAGCGTTTACTCTTGGGTATCTCTGGCTTTGTCATTTTAAGGGGAGGTGTAGAAACCACACTGAGCGTTTGGTATTTGCTGCCGTGTTTGACTTCTGGCTTGTGTCTGCTTTGGGGTTTCTCCTTACAGAAGTCTGTAGAAGTGCACAGACTGGCACAATCTGTGACTTTAAAGGACGTGTGAAACACTGTCAGAGTAATAGTATATGAAATTCCAAGCTCTTTGTTTTACAGTCCCTTTAATCCACCATTTCTTAAGGACTTGAAGATGCCCCTGGCTGTTAGCTTGCAGATGTGTTCATTTGGTCAGGCAGTGAACTGAAGTGTGAAGTGTTTTTGGTTAAAGCCATTTATTTTCCTTGTGCTAGGTCGGTTTTAATCTTGATCGTTTCCACATGCAATCACATGAATTCTTGCTTTAGCCCAGGGAGGTTATGGTGCAAGAACAGGGAGAAAGCAGCTCAGGATTGTGGGAGTGAGGAAGAAAACTGCTATGTTGGGGAGGAATGCTGGCTCAGGACACCTTAAATATTAGGTAATAATTTCCCAGGCACTGGAATGCTTCTTTTGAGTCTTGACTTCTTATCTCTTAATGCCATTATCATTTACTTTTAACAACTCCACCAAGTCATGTAGGGTGTTGGTTAACCATTGTGAATACCAAAAAACTAATAAACTGAATGTCTTAGTCGTGATTTGTTTCGAGATCTAAACAAATTATTCTCTCCCCTTTCTTAAAACAGAAGGTCCTAGCCCCTTCTCAGATTGGCACTATCAAGAAGTGGGTATCAAAGCAAAGCACTTTACCTGTGCTTACACTGATAGGACTTGGAGACTGAGGATCTAAATGATTGTATCAAAGGCAGCATTTTTCCCTTTTGTCAAATAAACTGTCTCAAGATTAAAGCTGGATAGAGGATTTAATGGAAAATAGTGTTAATCAGGAAATGTTAATCTCTCTTAATTTTGTTTTAATAGAAGCATTTAGGTGGGTTGTAGAAGTTACTGTGAAAGACTTGCTAGGAAGGCCTTTTCAACTTCCAAAAGCAGTTTCTGGTTAAAGAAAAAAACAAAAACACCCAGCAACTCAGAAGCACAGATTTGTTCCTGAAATGGTTGGGAATCCAATAGTCGGGATACTCCCCTGGGACTGGAGACACTGAGCAAAGAGTTGAACCTGAATCCCAAAACCATCCAAAACAGAACCTGAATCTCAAAAACATACAAAACATCCTGAGCCTGGCCCAGAGCCTAATTGCTCTTCTCAGCAAAGACAAAGGCTTTCATGGAGAACTCTTTGAAGGGTCTTTGTTTCATTCAGCTGTGTGGTGGTAATTCTTTATCTTAAGTTCATGAAACATGTAAAACCAGGAAGGAAAATTTTCCTAAAATAAACAGAGATCATGAGAATAAGGATGGGAATTCCCGGAGACTTGAGAATTAGGCCATTAGGATGAGTTTATCCAGGTATTTCCTTCTCTCAGGTAAGTGAAGCTTATCTTTCTCATAGGACTGGTTGTTTAAAATTCTGAAAATTGTCTCACCTATTTTAGAGCTACTGTAAACCGTGAAATTACATAATAGATGTTCCTGAGTGAGTTCTTACAAATTGAATTTATCATACGAATTGTTTACGTGCTTTTTTTGTTGATAGATAACAAAGTGTAGCAGCTTCAAATCCATGGCACCGAATGGCATCTGTAATTACAACCACTTCAGCTTTCCAATATTATTCAAAAACTTACCTTTTGTTTTCTTTCACTTGTTGGAGATGCTTTTTGTGAGTTCAGTACAAGAAGCTACTGTACCATTTGTACACACAGCAGGGATTGTGTTGTAGTGGTAGAGAACAGGTAGGAATAATATACTGCTTGTGCACTAGGAATCCTGTAGAATTAGTGTTGTTGATTTGAAAACAAACAAGCAAACAAAATAACAAACTCTAAGAACCGATCTTCTGTCATGATTAGAACTGCTAGTTTGTGTTCTTCCAGTGCCTGACACAGATTTTGCACTGGTTTAACTGTGTAGGCTGTAATGTAGGTTAGACTTCTAAGATAGTTAAGGGCATAGGTTACCAATGCTTTGCCCACCTTCTGTTTGATTTGGTTCAAATGAAAAGTACTCCTGATGGTCCTCCCATGATACACGCTAAACGTGCTTCTTTTTTTTTTTAATGCATTTATGCCAGTGGGAAAAGTGAAGAAAAAAAGTTCCATTTTAATTGTAAAATCAAAATGTACTTCCATAAATATTTCCAGGAAATTAATGTATTAAAAAAAATTGAGTTCTTGCATCCTTTTCTTACATTGCTCTTTGTCTTCAGCACTTTCCCAGCAGTTCTTCAGCTCAGTGGCTTTCATTGTCTGTTAAGGATCAAGTTCCACCTGGGAGAGTGTTCAGTTTAAGAAAGCTTTGGCTTAAGCCTATGAACGTGCTTTCGTCCCTTCTTGCAGTTTCACCATGGGTTCGTTTTCTGGTAATACATTTTTTCCCAGACAAATAGATTGCAGGAACAGGCAATCTGAGACCTCTGACTCCCACTGGAGAAAGAGATGCTTCAAATTGTTTGGAATGGCCATGCCATACGGTACTGAAATGATACTGAACCAGCAGAACTCCCCAGGAGTCTTGTGTGGTTCATTTCCATGAGCAGTAATGAGATATTATCAAAAGCTTTAATGACTGACCCAGGTGTGTGATAAATATCTGGATATGTAGCTAACATGCAATTATTAATCTGTATATTTCCATCTATATGATAAGTGATAGCTATATTAGGCTGCAGGTGGAAAAACCTAAAGCAGTGGAGTCCCCATTCTTACAGTGGATTGTTCTCTCGCAGAGATTTAAGCTCAGAAGTGAAAAGTGAGATATGAATATTGAATTGCATTTAACTGTTGGCATTGGGGTTTTTTGTTTGTGTTGCTGATTTGCTTGTTTGTGGGCGGTTGTTTTTTTGATAAAGGATGTTATGACTCATGGATGATCTGTAAAAGAAAAGGTGAGAGAAGAGCTGTTTGATCTGAGAGGAAAGGTGGGGAAGATAGTGATGAGATTCATGGTCTTCTGGAGATCCCTCACATCTGTTCTCTTGTGTTTGTGCTTAGATTTACCATTTGCATTTTCTCTGTCTTCCTATGGTTTATCTTTTACCGATTCTTACATTTGCAGGCTATTGATTCAGGTGGGCCATTTCTTAGTATGAATAAAGTGATCCTTTATTAATATTTATGGGAAATATAAATTGCAACATCTTTACTGAAAGTAGTTCAGGACAACTTCTCTCTTGTTTATTTGCGTATTTCCTACTTGCAGGTCCCTGATTAAGACCTATTACAGTAGCAATCAATAAATTCCAAAAAACCTGTTGCTTCTATAGCTAATAGTTACTAGAGGATGTGTCAACTAATTGATACATCCAAATGTAGCGGTGCAAAGAGTGTTCTCAAATCAGATTTTCTTGTAATTGCCTGTGTGCGTCATGAGGAGACCAATGAGGACAAACTTGCTTATTAAAAGCAGAGCATAAACTTACCTTCCTCAGAAGGAAGGGGATGTTGTCAAGAGATTTTTTTCCCTGGTCTTCATGAAAGAAAAGTTTCCTTTGTTCTTTAAAAAGCTTTCCTTTGTTCTTTATTTAGCCTACTAGTTTTTCTTGAACATGCCAAACTTCTTCTCAATAGAGTTTAACATAATGTCTTAGCTTGAGTGAATACAGCTTGTTCTTAACAAAGACATCATCAATGTGGTTTAGGTGCAAGAAAGCACCATAGAATGCAGAGGTGTGGTGACAGAACTGCTCTAGAAGTGAGACCTGTCTCAGTAGAAATCATCAGTGTCATCAGTACAGTTAAAATGGCAAAAAAAGCTGACAGAAAGATCTGTAATCTTTCAGTTTTTGTGGTGTGTAGAGCTGGCTTCATGTCTCTAGGAGAAGTGAGCTAAATGTTGTTTGTAGAACCTTATGCTTGCTTATATATATTTTTTTAAAATATTCCTATTAGCTGGGGTTCTCCCAAATATACTTATAAGCTGTCTGATATGTGTCCCATTGCAGGTATCAGAGTAATAATTTAGAGAGCTTTCTTAAATTCTAAAATAATTAAACTCCCTTTTTATTTGAAGAGCAATTGTTTTGCTACTTGAAGGTAGCGATAACTAGGAAGAATGTTTGGTTGTGGGTTTTTTTCAGTTGATACCAGCTTTTACTTTAAGACACAGGGGGATTCCTGGGCTGTTCATCCTAATGTTGTGACCTTTTCTGTTTGCTGTAGTACAGGTAAATCTGTTTTAACTGGACTTGAATTATCAAATTTGAAAACCTGCTGAACAGTTTTTTGCTAATATAGATTTTTTTTTTCTATTTTTGTTAGAGGGATGTTTGGTTGTTTTTTTTTTCTAATCCTCAATTTTTGCTGGAGCATCAGTAATTACATTCTCTTGAGGTTATGGTCTGTCACCTAACTCTTTTTGCTTGTCTGACAATAATAGTCAGTCTTGTAGTCACTGCTGCTTTTAACTTACTTTATCCCGTTCCTCACCAGCTTGATCACAAAATAAACTGAAATAGTTGAAATACTTAATTCTGACTTCTCAGTGCCCTTCAGAACTTAACTTTTTGTTTAGGAACATGTTCCAAAGTGAATGTATCTGCACTAAAATGGGAATAAAGCAAGGAATGGTAAACTTTAGCACAAAATCAGTGAAGCTGCTAAGTAAGCAGTGCCTTGTTTCCTTCCCTGACAAACAGGAAATACAGGTTAAGACTTTGCCTCCTAATGCAGGCTCCTGGGTTTCTCTCTGGCTGATGCCTGGGTGTCTGTGACAGTAACACTCTGTGAAATCTGCCTCCCTTCGTAGCGGCAAATTTTGGCATTGGGTTCACAGCTTGTGCTTTTTGGGAGAGGATGTGAAGGGAGAACTTTGCATCAGAGAGAACATGGATGGGCACTGTTGGGGGTTTCACACGAAGCCCTACTTGCCCCAGGGTACTGCACTGTGTCAAGATACTGGGATCCAAATATTGTTTTGGTTTGCATTTCATCTCGTGTAGAAAGAAGGACAATTCCTCAACTGAATAACGTAGCAGCTTTGTGACTGCTTTATTCAGGCTGTTGTAGAAGTGTCATTTAGCTATCCTGACCATTTACTGGAGTCTTTCCCCTTGCTGAACTAACTCTGATCATGCTCATAAACCCAAAAGTAGGCGAGCTGTTCTTCTGGAGCACTTAGAAATTGCTCATTTATTTTATTTTATTCGTGCTGCTGAGCTTAAGGGAGCCTCAGGCAAGCATGTTTAGTTCTCTGCCACACCTGAAGGTGGTTCAGGTTCAGTGACCACGGTGTGTTGTATTAAGTCACCTTCTTGATACCACCCTGTGTGTGCACAAGGTGATTTAAATATGTTTAGTTGCTGAATATGTACACTTCAGTCTGGTAAGTATTTGATACAAATTTTCACCAGATATAAATATTGTTGCTTCAATTATTTCTTTTCCCCCCAGCCAAATAGTGCTGGTGGGTGGCACCAATTGAAACATATCCCAGTTGGCTGCGTTCTTTTGAGAAGATTAGGCTCGTAGCTCAAACATTGGGCTTATATGAGATGTTTGAAGAATGTCTTGTAAACAGCTCTCTATTTTTTTTTTTTTCGCTCTACCTTCCTCTGAACCATATCTCTGAAATCCTTTCTCTAAAGCTCTGCAACCCCGAGTCACCCAGTCCCCTTCAAGGCCCAGTAAATACCAAGACAGTGGGTTGGCATTTTGTGTTAACGTATTTAGAACACCAGGTTAATCTTAATCTTAATTATAGTGGAAATATCCATTCTACATCACGGTAAAGTAGTAAATTTTAATTCTGAGTATATGTTTCTCTGTCAGCGTTCCCCTCATTGTGGTGAAGCATCATGGGTCTGTTTTTTAAAGGCACTTTTAATATTTGAAACATTCCCCCATATCCACTAGGAAACATGTTTATTATTTTTAATTAATTTTTCATAACATCTACACAATCAAGTGCTATGTATTGCAGTATAATTTCTCAAACTTATTTTTCTCTTGCTCAGGGACATCATGATAACATATTTTGAGCCTTCCATCTCATTTGAGGGACTGTGCAATGAAGTTCGAGACATGTGCTCCTTTGACAACGAGCAGCTTTTCACCATGAAATGGATTGACGAAGAAGGTAAACCAGTGCCTGGTGCTTGCTCTTATGACAAATATTTGATAGAGGTGTTCCTCAGCTGTCTCGCTCTCCTCTCCCTTTCATCTTTTTGTTTCCCTCTGCCTTCATGAGATAAGCTTATAAAACATGCTTCATAAAGATGTTTTTAGAAATAGTAAATACGGCTCTAAAAATAATGCTTTGTAAGTATATCTTAATGGAAAGTTCGTTGTTTCAAACGACTTAGTGCAGAGAGCTCTATTTTTTTTAACCAAATAAATTAAAACTCAGTGATTATGAAAATATGAATTCAATGTTACCGTTTATTAGGAAGGGAATGGAAGGATTCCTTTGTACTGCTGGAGAAGGCACATGGTTCCCCTTGAGTCCTTCAGAGTTAAGTTAACCTTAAATGATACAAATTATCTACAATATTAACACAATTTCATATGCAATTGAGTTGTGTGTGTAATCAAACCAATAACATTTTGAGTGTTTGAATCAGCTGTTACTGATTCAATAGCAACCTATTAACATGTAACGTAGAGTAAAACTTTTTTTAACTATTAAAAGAGAAATTATTTGTCTGAGTAGCTTTTCATCGAAGTGTAGTAGCAACAGCCTTGGCTGAGAACTCTTGTCTCTATTGTTTGCATTGTCCATGTTACTATTTACCTTGGATGAAAAAAGTTTGGTGTCTGATCTCCTTTTAACATAACAGATATAGGCCGGTTCTGAGCTGTGTGTCACTTCTTAAAAAGTTATTTGTGGTTCCTGTTTTCTTAGTGGAACAAGTGTATTCTCCACCTGGCTGTTGAGCTACACCAAAGAGATATCTGAATTACGAAATAGCTGTTGAGTTATTTTAGCATGCGAAGTACTTGATGCAATACATAAAAGGCCATAATGTGCAGTGATTTGTTGGTAGTGATTAGTATTTGTATGCAGTGATTAGCATAGTTGCTTGTAGAACTGTTTCCTCCCCTTCTCACAGCTTTCCCATTCAAAATTGGGCAAGTGCCAGTTTATTCAGAGCTAAACATGGACCAAAGCTAATTTTTGGAAGTGTTGTATGAGAAGGTGTGTTGAAGATTATGTGGTCTTGGGAATCTGAGCAGGTTTTCTTTCTTTCTTTTCTTTATTCCTCTCACTGATCCCAAGTTATTTACACCAGGCAGTAAAGTAAAATGAACAATGTTTATGACCAAACTTCTGTGCAGAGTTAAATGTTTACTTCATAGTAAGCCTGATGTTTTATCTTGAGGATAATAGACTTCTCACTGAAGAGGGACAGTCAGTCACAGTAAGAAAACTTTCTTAGAAAGAAAACTTACATAGTAAGAAAAGACTTTCTTAATGAACTACTTGTAGAAAATCTTATGCAGATTCAGTGGTTTACTTGAAGGAACAGTTGTCTCAATTTCATTCCTATAGAGGTGGGGTTTTGGAAAAAAAAAAAAAAAGGAATGCTGCTGTTGGATTGTTTGTTTTTTTCATGTATTCACATAAGATTCAGTGTTCACAAGCAATCTGTGTTTGCTTTAATCACTGACTTCCACTTTAATGGCAGCAGAGGAAAAAGTTAATCTGGCAATGAAGAGTGTGTTTAAAAAAAATCCCCATCTTTACTATGAGTGATTCTTGTATCTACAGTGTGTGGCTTCTTGCCAAGGCCTCTGCCTCCTCTCTTCCTCTCCACCAATCTTTCATGTTTTCAGTTGGCATTCTGTCTAGAAATTAATTATTTGCTTTCTTGGAAAATTCCTGTATAGTATTCTCTTCACTAAATCTGTAGTTCACTCTTTAATGTGAAGAAATGGGAGTACAGTGGTCTGATTCTTGTTATGCTCCTATCCGTGCTTCTCGTAGTACCGGCTGGGAGGTGGTATCCAGGCTGTCTCTTCACTACTTATCTGATTGAGCTATTTAGTCAGTATGTGACTAAACTGGATTTACCTTGTCACTGAGATTTTTATTTGTCATTTACTAAATGTCTTTTCAGCCTTTGCAAGATGCAGGGCATCTTGTATAATTACTTCTCTTTCGTAACGGTAAGGGCACAGGATGGCAGACCTAATTTAGTTGAGTGCAACCACTTTAAAAAATGGTTGGATTCAGCTGGAAAATAGAATTAACTTGATTTGATTTTAGATAAATTTCTATTTTATCTGTATGCAGTCAACTCATCTTACCTCTGTCTTGTGAAGTGTACTGTAGGATGAAACTTGCCTTGGGTTTGTGTTCAATCTGTTATTTCTTGCTATAAAATACAAAAGTAAACATTTTCCTGACACTTCATTGCAGCTTTCTGCTTACTCATCTGATATTGTTGAAAGAGTATTTGTAGCTAATCTATTTTATATACCTGGTCACTACTAATGACACTTCATTGGTTAAGGCTTCTGTTACCCACTTTTAGATTTTTAAAGTGAAATTGAGAGGGTCAGTTACATGCTATTACTGTTGTTGACTAAGTTGTGATCGATAAAAACTTAATGTATGAATCAGATTTAAGTTTTGGATTTAATTCTGAAGCTTCCTACAAATTTCTATGAACCTTCTCTTCTTATCTGAAGCAGGATATACGTTCCTCAGAGCCTCCTTTTGTTTCTTCAAACAAAGCTGTTTGTGCAGGTGTCAGAAACAAATGAAGAAAAACTGGTTTGTTGATTCTCTTAGTGAGTCTGAATAAATTGAGTTGTTCCTTCTCCCCCACCCGCCAGTGCCCTGCTCTGTGTGAGTTTGTGCAATGGGTAGGCAGTTTGATGTCGAGATAGGGTAATTCAGTGCAGGGGGGAGGCAGGAGGGTGAAAAATGACTACAGCCAGCTTCAAAGAACAGTTTTGAGGATTATGACATGCAGGAAAAAAATGAAGACAGAATGCTGCAAATGGGCAGCTTACATTTAATACTAATATTTTAGCAATTGGATAGAATGGATACGTTAGAACCAACAAGTTAACTGGAAAAACTTTTTTATGGTGAGTTTTAAATATCCTTCTGCCCTCTAGGTGCATGGTTCTGCTGAAAAGCCTTACCAACACCTGTACTAATTTTGATATCTTGTAGCACAAAACACGTGCATGGTTCAGAGCCTGTTGCTAATTAGCTTTCAAACTGTGGTATTGACCAAAGATTCAAAGCAGTAAGGCTTTCATAGGCTTTCTCAGTTCAGCTGAGACAGAAAGTGTGCTGTCTTCCTCCAGTTCGGTTGCTCACCACCCGTTTACTGCTTAAGGTTGTGTAAAGTAGTATTTCTGTTAAAAATTGGAAATGTTATGTGACAGTAGACTTGCTGTGTGGAATTTTGGCTAGAAAGAAGTTAATTCTGCTCATGTGCAGGCAGAGTTAAATCCTGTATTCTCATACAGAACATCTTGTCTAGGTGGAGGAGGAAAAAATCTGAACTAATAACCAGAAGTATTTTCTTTCTTTGTGGCAGTGATGATTCGGATTCAGCATTTCTTTAAAAATGTTTCAGTTGTAGTATTATTTTGAGCAAGGTTTCTTCTTTTAGGAGGGCATTTTTTTAAATAATGTTACTAATCTGCATGGGGCACGAAGGAAAACCTCTTGTTGCATGGAAGTTCTTTTTCAGTCTCTGTAACAGTTTCTAAACACTGACAGACACAGGAGGTCAGTTTGGATATCAGATAAAGCCTTTAGCTAAATCTTGAGAATCAGGTGAAGTACAGGCTGTGTCCAAGGCTAGAATTTAAGGTCCTTCTTCCTCCTGATCCTGAATACAGCAGATCTTTAGCCTGGTGTCCTTAGTTCCTCATCCACCCCTCTCCCTGAGTTTAAACCTACCCATAGGCCAAAATTGCCCTGATGTAATTTACTGTTGTTTAGCGATTCTGAAATACCTTTGTGGATACATGTTATTTTTTAGAAATATAAAGTAGGTATCTACAAAGAGACCTTAGTCCTAAAATACTACTTCTGAAACAGAGATTTGTTAAAGCAATCCAACACAGTCCCATCAGAGAAACTTTAAAATACGTATCAAATGCTTGTATGATCATCTGCTCCTTCTCAAACAGTCGACAAAAGCTGTCATTGTTTTTTAAAACAGGAAAAAAGCCCCACAAAACAACCAACCCACACCTTGCTTTTTTCCTTCCTTGGTGCCATTTCTTAAAGGGGTTTTATTTCAAATAATCCTATGTGTCTGAAAGTAGATTTTTAAATCAGAAAAATGAGATGTTTTCACTTAAGTTACATGATTTTTCCAAGTCTTGATTAAGGTTTGAAGAAATACTAGAGGTCTAACTGCTTTTGCACCTCCTGGTTAAAGTTTTGTCAGTGTTGAAACAGCTGTGAAAATAGAATTGACTCAGTCCTAATTAAAAATCCAATAAATGAAATGGAATCTCTGAAGGATTTTAGGTGCGGGAAGATAACCTTAACTTCCTCTACTGAAATTCTGTATGACCATGTTTGTTACAGACCAAACCAATGATGTTTTGTGGTTATGATCTGCTTACCTCTTGGGAATATCTCATATTTTTATTTTTCCTGAAGCCATTGAGTTTTGAATTGTTGTCTTTTCTTTCTCCAGGAGATCCATGTACAGTTTCTTCTCAGCTGGAGTTAGAAGAGGCCTTTCGGTTGTATGAACTGAATAAGGATTCAGAGCTTCTAATTCACGGTACGGTGAAAGAAGTGTGAATTTATGCCTTGTGTTATCTTTGTGTTTTGCACAGCCTCTTCAATTAAAAGCCTGTTGTGGCATTCTGTCAAGAGGGTGCTGAAGACCATGCACTGTGCTGTTTGGCTGTCAGCACTTCATGAATGTTCTTTATTACGTTAAGTGAGGAAAGTTTAGTTTATTAATGAAAGACAGCCCTTGCCTCTTTCATTCAGTCATCACAAGTGCTTTCGTACACTTGTTGGCAACAAATGGTAGAAGATACATAATTCAGTGTTACTGACAGGTGCTTTAGAGCAGTGTCTCTATTAGGAAAAGAAATTGAACTCTGTTTGTGATGACAGATTTGTTGAAAGTTTCACTTTTCTAAAATTAAGTACTTCAGACCAGTTATGAACCTCATGATATCATGCCCATTTGATGTGTTCAATTTTTATTTTTCAAGGTTGTATGCCTATTTTGATACTTTCCACAGTATATTTTTCTTAACTGTTTGTAACTTTTTACAAGTTAAAGATAGATGTCAGTTTAACAGGGATCATTGCAAAGAACATTAACATGTGTTACACTACAGTGTCTTAAACATGGTCGTTCTCTGAAGGATGTAAAAAATCTAGTTCACCGTCAGCTCATTTGGGAGGGACAGCTTTTTAGCTTCCCACAAAAACTTTTTAAAAAGTGAAGGAAAAATTAAATCTGTTTCTGTATGTATTGCATCAGTATGCTTTTTGATCTTTCCTTTCCCCAATTGTTTTTGTGTTTAATAAGCTTCTGATTAAAGCAGCACCAGGACACTCTCTCCCCAGTTATTTTTCTCTCTGACAGCAAAATAAATGGGAAAAAAAGTCACTAATGCAGACAATGATCATATGTAGCTGTTAGGACTCTGTAATATAATATGTTTATAGTCAAGATTTTCAAATACCAACTGTTATGGTTGGCCATGTGAGAAACCAGATTAATTACCTTATTTCTAGTTACTTTCTTTAGGAAATAACTTGGTTTATTCTGCTTCTTGCTTGTATTTCTCTTGTATATCACAGCTATGTCCAGCAAAAAAGTTCTGTGGCAGTTTTTTGACTCATCTGCAGTCGCACAAGGTTTTGTTAAGATGCTGTCTGTGCTGTCTTCTGAAACGGTTGAATGCCTTTCAGAACTGTTGTATTTAACCCAAAGGTTTATTTTCTGTCTGAAATAAAAATTAAACAGAAGTGAATGTCTTTTTTCTTGCAGTATTTCCTTGTGTACCAGAACGGCCTGGCATGCCTTGTCCAGGAGAAGACAGTAAGTAGGCATTTTAGTTAGGAAGTACCCAAAATTGCAAATTCAGATTTCCTGTTTTACAAGATTTTAATATTGTATGGTTTGAGATTCCACACTACAATATGAATAATGTGGATTTCTAGAAATTAAATACTTAAAAGGAATAGAAAGTCTTGCTAAATTTAATTGTCGTTTGTCACTTCTGAATCATTGTTAATAAGCATTTCACATTCCTGTTAACTATCCATGTCACTTTGCTTTCCTTGCTTTTGCCTCTTCTCTCGTGACAGTTTTTTATCATATTCCTGTCTTTTTGGTAATTGCCAGATCTCTGGCTGACTAATGTGAACAAATGCTTGTAGCCAACAGTAATGACTTGTCCTATCACCATCTAGAGATCTGTGGTTAATTAATTTTAAATTGATGTTTAGGTAATATCAGGAGTACTGTCCAAAAATCTCTTTAAGTTATGCTAGCTAATGTACTAGATATTAAAGAGGTAATTCTCCCTCTGTCGTAAAGTTTTATGGAAGAGCATGTGTATGTGCACACACACCTCTGTTGACTTGATATCAAAGCCTCTGACAAATATAAATGTGCGTGCTTCAGTTAACTGGCAGCATGGATAATGATGCTTTTCTGAAAAAAATGAGGTTGTGGAGTGAATCGGGAATAGATTTGCAACTCAGTGTAGTTTTGTATATCCCCGTTTTCAGTTTGGGTTCCAGACATGCCTCTAATACAAAATAAGATTTAAAAAAGCCAAACAGTGGAGGATTTGTGCAAGCAATCTCATAAATGAGGGCATGCTCCTGAAATTCACCTTCTTCCCTTTCACCACAGTTCCTCCCCCAGTTCAGGTGTGTACTTTATACGCAAGTGTTTGTATTGCTGAGCAGTTTTCCTTCTCTTGATTCACTGTTCCTTTCAGTTTTGGAAAAGCAGAATTAACCTTGCATTGATCAGGATATTCTACTTCAAATTTTCTCCAAAATTTAAAAAATGAAAAAGATACTTGGATACTTTTCACTCCTGTAAGGTGCAGGAGTGAAACTTTACTCTGCAAATAACTCTACACACAAGTGTCCACGGCAAGATGTTGTAGTTCTGTGTTTATATTTTTATGGATATAATTATATGTTTTTCCTCTTAGAATCCATTTATCGCCGAGGCGCCCGCCGGTGGCGAAAGCTCTATTGTGCAAATGGTCACACTTTCCAAGCCAAACGATTTAACAGGGTGAGACTCTTGTTGGGTACTTAAAAACATGATACAGGGGTGTCTTACTTCTGTAATTACAGTGTTGCTGCCTTGAAAAATTATTTAGGTAGTTTTATTCTCATTTTTGTTGTTTGTCTGTAGTACGAAGACTTCTGGTAACTCTGTACTTTTGGGAAACTGATTGTTAGATTATCAGGGCCTTAGAACAGGAAAATAAAACAGTTGCAATTCACTTTACATGTACTCTGAAACCACGATATCGATTATATAAATGCTCCTGTGTTCCCTTATAATCTCCCCAGAGGGCAAACTTGAACACAGGCATTGGGTATCTGAGCTGAAAGTACATTTTCAGTTCTTTGAATTCTAGGAGAAAAAGGTCTGATCTCCCCTTATTGTGCTCAGCCTTTTCTTTCTTGCCTTTCAAGTGAAAAACTGAGATGTTTCTCCAAACAGCCTGTTTATTATGGCGTGTAATCAAGTCAAAATAAACAAACCATTTGGAATGTTTTCAAGAACCAATGGTCAAATATAATTAGCTAAGTACCAAGAAGGCTTTCTGCTGTATATAGAAAGAGCAAGAGCAAAAACCAAACCAAAAATATTTGAACAAGCCAAGTTTCTTGACAGCTTCAATAATTTTTCCTTCTTTTCTAAGCTTAGTGTGTTCTGTGCTTAATGCTTGAGATTGTCTCTACTAAACTTCATCCTGAGCATCCTTCATATCTAACTTCTGCTTTCAGTTTTGCTTTTTTTATTTTGACCTCCTACTAGTCCAAGGCTCTTAAGGCACCGTAGTTTAATCGCTTTCCACTCTTGCTTTCATAGGCACCCTGTTTTCATGGTTCTTTTGAGTTGTTTTTGAATGTCCTTCAGTGAGTGGGGATCTGCCTGTTTCCTGTTATCTGGTTGGTGGCTTGATGTGTTGAAGCTTTTGCTCTCCTGCCTTCCTCTGTACAAATGTAGGGACTTCTCTACACAGAGAGATGATGATACACAGCAAATTAGCCTTCCTTCTTAAGCTTTCCAGATAGAGACCCTTGGCATAGTGGCACATTCGCTAGGGATCTCCCTGAGCTCCTGCCCTATGTTCATTGTTAATGAAAATGTGGCTGGATAGTTTTTATTGTTGAGTTTTGTTCTTTAGTCAGTTGTGTTGATTTGTCATTCTAGAGAGCTCACTGTGCCATCTGCACTGACCGAATATGGGGCCTGGGTCGCCAGGGGTATAAATGCATCAACTGCAAACTCCTTGTTCACAAGAAGTGTCACAAACTTGTCAGTACCGAATGTGGTCGTCACACACTACAACCAGTAAGTAAAACTGCTCTGAAAAATTCTTTAAAACAAACAACTGGCCATTCAAACTAAAAAGCCTATTTAATCGTAATGATTTTTAAATTATAGTCTGCTAATAGTCACAGTAGGTGAAACATCATTCTTTGTGGTTACTGTGATGCTGTTATTGTCACTTAGCAGCAGTTTAGTGGCAAGATGGGAGTCTAACTTTCACATCTGATATTTGTTCCTGTGTCAAATATAAACATAGAAGTGATATTTATTTCATCCTTTATTGTCCATCTTTCAAGTGAGTTAAAGATAAAATAAATTCTCTAAACATCTGTTAGATTATTAGACTATTTCCCAATTTCACAGAAAAGGAACATCAAGTGTGGAAGTTCTGAAGTCCCTGGAAAAATGCAGATGATTACTGCTCCTGGTTTAATATTAAAGGCAGGCAGCTCCAAGTCTACACTTTGTAAATTCAATTGACTAATATGTACTGCTGAAGTACTTGAGTGTTTCTTTCATTTCTCATCTGCTGTACTTCTTTTCCCTGTTGTACTAAGTTGTCACTTCAACAGCTTCAAGTAAAATATGGACTGCAGTGGCTTCTTTTATTGTGTGTGGATTACAGCAGTAACTATGTTGAGTAATCAAGTGAAAAATCAGCTAGATTATATTCTTCGGGGATCATTGATTTCATTTATTGTCTCTAAAATTATGTTTCTCGCACTCTGGAGAGCCTGTTAAAAAAGTCCTGTGCGTATTTGCAGGAACCAATCATGCCTATGGATCCATCATCTGTGCATCCAGATAATGTAGAATCAGGTAAGATCAGTATATCAGTATTTTTTTTCTTTGAATTACTGTAAGTTGCTGAAACATGAACTTTGGATTTTAAAATGGAACAGAATAACTTTAAGGAAATTATTTTAAAAGCTCTTCTTTACTTTTGTTCATAGAACAAGAAAAAAAAGATGGCTTCTTAATGCTCAAGGGGTTATAAATATAGAAAATCTCTCAGTTTTCTATTTCGGATCAGTTTTAAGAAGAATTTGGGCTGTCAGTTACATTTTTTTCCATCATAACCTGTGTACTTTAAATGCCCTGATAAATCAAACAAAAAAAACTTAATGGAATTTACAGGGTTTCTGCTGGATCAGTTGCCAAACAAGTTCGTTGTTGTAGCAGAGTGATGGTCCTAACAACTGAATTTGGATATAGACAATAATCAGTTTAAAAACCAAACAAATCACACTTCTGCACAAGATTCCTTGTGTGTGAACTTAAGATTACTCTGAAGAGATCTCTAAATGCAATTACAATGTTTTATATTAGCCATAACTGGTTATTGATGTAGTATTGCAAAACAAGGATTCTGATGGGCTAAAAGAAGACAAAAAAACCCAATGACCAAGCCAAAACTTTGAATCTCTCTGATTGAGCTCTTGTGTGTGAGAAGTTTTAAGGCAAAAGAAAATATTGTTGTTGCATTGGTCTAATCACTTTTTCTTGCACTTCTAGTGATTCCCTACAATCCCTCAAGTCATGAGAGCTTAGACCATGTTGGTGAAGAAAAAGAGGTAAGCTATCTTAACCATGCTGACTGTGTTCAGGGGTCTTAAAGCTTTTATTTCTCTCTCAAGTCCAATATTTTATTAATTTAATTTGTTACAAACTGAAAACTGGTAGATAAAGCACATTAGCTTGCTCACGTGGGAATATGCTGTTTTATTTTGAATTTTGAGTTGAAGTATACTTTGATTTTAAAAGTGTAGATGTACTTTGACTTAGAAAGTATTCCAGACTCCTCCAGTTTCATCTGTTTCTTAGCTGTCAAGTCTCCTCTGCTTCCTTTCTTTACCTTCACATTCCTTTCCAGGATAGTGCACTTTTAAGAATAACAAGTGTTAATTGAATTGCTTGTTGATATTAATTGTGCTGTTCTATCTGAAATGCTGACTTTTGCAGTTGTTAAGATTGGCGAGCCTCCTTACTGATTTCCAAGTGTCTTTATCACCAGGCAATGAGCATTAGAGAAAGTGGCAAAGCTTCCTCCAGTCTGGGTCTTCAGGATTTCGATTTGCTGCGGGTGATCGGCAGAGGCAGTTACGCCAAAGTCCTGCTTGTTCGGTTGAAGAAAACGGAACGCATTTACGCCATGAAAGTGGTGAAGAAAGAACTCGTCAATGATGATGAGGTAGGAAAGCTTTTTATCAATGAATTGGACAACTCTTCCAAAGAGATTTTGGGTCAACCACAAGGTGGGAGCCAGGCTTCTGGGTCTGCAACAATAATTGAAAATTATATGTGTGGTTTCTTATAAATACTATGCTATGGAAGATTTGCAAGACAGATAACTGGTTTCAAGATCTTCATTGACAGACTGGTAGCTCACAGCGACCCTCATGTGCCAGTGGTGTCTGTCATGAGCCTCGTGTCCTCTGTTGTCCCCATCTCCTTTTGTGATCATCGCTGTCTGCAGCAGGGCACTTTCAGAGCTTAAGTTAATAAGCTCCTTATTGCTTCCTTATTTTGGGACAGAGTTCCATATTCCTCCTGTTACACTGGCTTGCTGGGCTGAAAAAGAAATGGGTGATCTGGTTTTTTATATGTTCAAGTTTGGGGTTTTGTCACAAAGGAGAACTCAGAGTTTTACTTTAATTGCTCTTTAAATCACACCTCTATCTTAAAAATGTATAGCTTATAGTGATGGTGGAAATGAGTCATAATTGTAGTATTAAACAGCATTTAAACACTTTTTGTTGCTGGGAGTTTCCCTTGTGTTTCTTTACACTGCTCTGAAAAGGCTCGAGCGACTGCTTTTGTGTTTCCTTCTCAGTCTGTCAGTGATTTCTGCATTTCTTGATGCTACTTTTCATTTGTCTGCACCAGTTTGTTTTCATTCCCAAGTGTAATTCTACAACGAGGCTAAAATACAGGATGCTCAAGACAGGAAAAAACCGAGTATGATAAATTGTCTCACTTCACATTGAAGAACTATATATTTAATTACTTTCAAGTAAGATGGCCTCAAGTTGCACCAGGGGAGGTTCAGATTGGATATTAAGAAAAATGTTTACACTGAAAAGGTTATTAAGCACTGGAATGGGCTGCCCAGGGAAGTGGTTGAGGCACCATCCCTGGAGATGTTTAAAAGACAGGATGACATAGTGCTTAGTGACATGGTTTTCTTTTGTTTTTTTTTGTTTTTTTTTTGTTTGTTTGTTTGTTTGTTTGTTTGTTTTTTTAAATCAGGGTTATGTTGCTGGTTGGAGTAGATGATCCTAAAGGTCCCTTCCAACCTAGGCAATTCTATGGTTCTGTGAAAATTGAGGATGGCAAAGCACTTGAGTATCTTTCTGCTAATTGTCCTTAATACTTGACCTAAGTACAACGATCCTTTTCTGAGTGTTGTTTTTCTTAAACAAATAGGATATTGATTGGGTTCAGACAGAGAAACACGTCTTTGAACAGGCTTCAAATCATCCCTTTCTTGTTGGACTACATTCTTGCTTCCAGACAGAAAGCAGGTAAAACTCATAAGATAATAAAAAAATAGTCTTATTCAAAAAATACTTCAAATTCTTAGGCCCCTCAAAGGCCTGTTTAAAGCACCAAGTGTTAGGTAGGAAGCAAAAGTCAATGTACTGTAAATCAGTGTAGCGTTTTATGAGCAAAAAGGTGGAGTTAATTGGGAGCTTTTCAGGTTGGGAAGATGCAAAAGAATGTAAAGCACTGGGAGAGGATTCTGGAGAGGAGGAGAGTCACAGGTAGCAGAAAAAAAGACTTGAGAATATAAGGTAAAAGACAGAACCTGGAATGGGAAGGAAAAGAGGTTTAAGGAGAGAGAAATCAGAAACAAAAACTGATGAAATTTATCTCAAACTTGCACTTGTCTGGTGATGAGTCTCTGAGCAAGTCTGGAAAAACAGTATGTGAATTTTAAAAAGGAAAATAGGGTAACAGATAAAAATTACTATTTTCCTGTGTGTTTATATATAGGGGAAGAGGTTGCAAGAAATAAAAAATCCCTTTTCTACACAGCAGTTATTTTCAGTATAAAATATAGTTATTGTGTATTTAAACAACATCTTTGCTGTTTGTGAAGATGACAAGCTACTGGAGTTCCCTTCCCATGAGAAGAAGGAGTATTTGTAATATACTGATAGTATTAACCACAAACAGAGGAAACTAAAGGGATCAGAAAAGAAAATGAGATGATTATTCTTAATTTTTTTCTGGTTGTGCATAGAAACTGATATGAATCTGTTTGTATAGTCACATGCATAATAATGACAAGTGGTGGCTGTGATGGATTAGGGATGTGGGAAGGATTACTTAGCTTCCTGTAGCAATAAAGGAAATTATGTTGAGAAATTTCATATACTTGATTTTTTAACTTAGGGAATTTATTGAAAGGGAGGGAAAATGGTGAACCCAGGCATATTAGCAGGGATGGGAGGAGTCAAATTGATGTTGTTTGATAACAGACCTGTAACATCTCACACCTCCTTCAACCTTGTATACAATCGTTTGTAACAAACTCCTGTTTGTTTCAGGTTATTCTTTGTTATAGAGTATGTAAACGGGGGAGATCTAATGTTTCACATGCAGAGACAGAGAAAGCTGCCAGAGGAACATGCCAGGTACATCTAATTCCAGATTTCTTGCTTTGAAGCAGTTGGTTTTCTGACACAGTGCAGTAGTGCAGAGATTACGATGATGAGCCAGCAAATCCTTTCCAGATGTTAAGGATTTAAGGAATGTGAAACTGCATTCTCATGGTAATGCTGCAAACTTCCATAGTTTTGTTTTGAGGAGGAACTGTAAAAGGAAGCACTTACGTGTCACTTGTATTAGCATTAACCTGGATGACTTCAGTCTGATTCTGAATTTTTATATAGAAAAACACTTTTGTGGTATATTTTTAACTTTCTGATGGTATCGATATGTTTCTCTTAGAACAACAACCACCAGCTGTCCAGGCAAATGCTGAGCTCTTGGTGCATATGCTTCATCTCAGATGGTGAGATGAAAGGGATGATTTTGGTAGACATTAACTAAAAATAATCTTTAAAGAGACTGTGGGTATAAATGTTTGTATGATTATAAACTTATCCACTTCTCTGAAAAACAGTAGAATACAGGGGGTTATATTTTGAAAAGTATCATACCACCAAGACTATGCTGTTGTGGTTTGGGTTTTTGATTACTTGAGTAATGGATATCTCTTTCTACACTAGGTTTTATTCAGCTGAAATCAGTCTGGCATTGAACTATTTACATGAACGAGGGATAATCTACAGAGATTTAAAACTGGATAATGTGCTCCTAGATTCTGAAGGGCATATTAAACTCACAGACTATGGCATGTGCAAGGTAAGCTCTAGTCCCTTACTGAGGACTAAAATCAACAATTAAGAAATTGTAATAAATTAAAAGATGTGAAAAAATGTGGAATGCCAAGGTATTAATTTATACCCAGTGCAGATAGGCCGTTATACTCATTTCACTTCTACAAATGGTGAAAAGGGAAGGAAATGCCAAAGTGCACAGACATATATATATATAATTTATATATACATATAAAAAATATAAAGCTGCTGTATCAGCTTGACTGAGAGGCGTAGGCTGAAATTGTCAAGAGAGCTTGATTTCAAAAAGAGCAAGAGGTTGAAATATGTCAGTCGTGCTTCCTCCCACTTGGGTTCTATGACACTTCCCTTTTTCTGTAGGAAAAGCTGTCACTACAGAGACACTGGAGCGCAGGTTTGACTTTTGCCATGGAACTGACGTTATACTGATCTATTAGAACTATTTTAAATGTCACAATTTCAGTGAAGCAACTGAAAAAAGCTAAAATCGCACAGGTTGGAAAGGCTCTCAGGAAGTCTGATCCATCCTCCTGCTCAAAGCAGCTGTAAGATCAGGCTGGGTTCCTAAGGGCTTTATTCAATTTAGTCTTGAAAACTTCCAATGATGAAGACTGTAGAACTTCTTCGGGTAACTCCCCTCAATTCTGCATCCCATGCTCTTCTCTGGAAATCTTGTATCTGTCCATTGCAACACCCTGCTCACATAAGCTGTTCCACCATGCCCCAGTCAGTCCCAGTTGACTCTTGTGGAACTTAGTAACCAAAACCTAAAAAGACGCTGTCGTCAATAGGTACGTGCCATCCTCTTGAGAGTCTAGATGTGACTTCTGTTTTTGCTCAAGCAAGTAGTGTTTTGTATTCATGTATGTACAGATTTATGTACAGTTTTACAAGTTTATTTGGGTCACTTATCTCAAAATGAAGCTCTTAGCAAAGGGGGAGTGTGGGATCTTTGGATAA
Organism: Thinocorus orbignyianus; assembly: GCA_013400375.1. Lineage (NCBI taxonomy): Eukaryota > Metazoa > Chordata > Aves > Ciconiiformes > Thinocoridae > Thinocorus > Thinocorus orbignyianus. The sequence goes on from VXBW01001196.1 coordinate 488,726, forward strand.
CTGTAAAGTATTGCCTTCCTCTTTTTTCTTAAAGGAGGGTCTGAGGCCTGGTGACACAACCAGCACCTTCTGTGGGACTCCAAACTATATTGCACCTGAAATTCTCCGGGGAGAGGATTATGGTAAATTGAATTTTTTCACTATGTCTCCTCTTACTCAAGTTGTTTAACAGCAGAAAGTATAAACCTCTATTAGAAGCATCATCAGTCTTAATTCAGCATCCTGTCTGAAAAAGTAAATAAACACTTCAAAGGAAGGGCAGGAAACATCACACCAAAGAAGTGAGATACCTTGCTTTCCACACTTTAAATTCTTTTTATCAGTCTTGAAGGATAGTTAGAGTGTCTCAAATTTATTATAGATACTACTACTAATATTCTTGCAGTCCTGAATTGTGTTCAGTTTTGGAGCTTTATGTGTGGCAGCAGTGACAGTGGTAGATATAAATACATTGCAAAGGGGCTAGAGAGCCAGCATCCCTTTCACAACCCTCACAGCATTCCCTCCTGCTGCACACACAATGAACAAAGCAATGTCCAGTACAGTCATTACTTGCTCAAATAATCAGAAAAACTGGCAATACTTTTAAATTTTTGAATTGATTATTTCTCTCAAAACGTGTCTGTCTTTAGCGTGTTGATATTTTTGCTCCAAAATCCCTTCAGTGGTGTTTTCTCATTTGAATTCCAGGCTTCAGCGTAGACTGGTGGGCGCTTGGCGTGCTGATGTTTGAAATGATGGCGGGACGGTCACCGTTTGATATCGTTGGGAGTTCTGACAACCCTGATCAAAACACAGAAGATTATCTTTTCCAGGGTGAGCACCATTATTGTTCCTGCACTGTAGTCCTTTGTTTCTACTTACCTTTAATCTAACTTTCAAGATGCAAAGGCTGATATGAACCTTGTATTCCTGCAGTGATTTTGGAAAAACAGATCCGAATTCCCCGATCCCTTTCTGTTAAAGCAGCAGGTGTTCTAAAGAGTTTCCTCAATAAGGTAAGAGCTAAAGGGGACTGCTTAAGACTTCTCAAGAGCAACTGTTTTTTGGTTGGTTGGTTGGGTTTGTTTTTGTTTTTTGGTTTTTGGTTTGGTTTTTTTTTTTTTTAAACCTGTGGAAAAATTGATGTGTAGCGTGCTTTATCTGCCATATACAGTAAAAGTGTGAGCCTAAAGCAGAACCTCAGTGTGGCTGGGGGACGTATTCTAGATTCTTGTCTTAAAACTTGAAGCTGCAGGTTCTCAGGCTGGGATCACCAGTAAATATCAAACTGAAAGGTATGGAAGTGCTCCAAGTAATTTCTTTAATCTGGGGAACTGGACAAATAGCAGAGAAAGTGGTTAGCAAATCACTCTGACAACTTCTGATGGCTTCATGGAGGGAAATGCAGAGGCAGCACACGCTGTTTGCTGGTAGCCAACTAGTCTGAGAGTCAGAAGGTGCCTTACATGGTGATGGACCAGTCTGAGCACATGCTGGCCTGTATTTCGTGTTAGAGGAGTGAGGAGAAAGAGGTACAGGAGAGAACAGATTTGGTTAAATTATTTTGAAAAAGTAATGCTGTTTGAGAACACTGATTCTGTTACAGCTCCTTAGTGTGTGCACACACACATGTGGAGATGGAATTGTCTTGTTAAAATAACCACCTTCCCACCACGTTTCTCAGTAACCTGCAGGTACTACCCCTCTGGCATAGTCAGCCCACTCAGGAAGGGGGTGGGTGAAGAGTAAAATTCACTTGTAATCTAAACGAGTTTGCTCTGAAATAGATGGTACATTTAAACAGGCCTGAATAAAAATGAAGAAAGATGACATATAAAATTCTGTTAAAGGGCTCCATATATTCATGCCTATTTCAGACAGTAAATTGGGACAATTTCCCAAATAAATAAAGGTAACTTAGTTCTTCAGTGGCCCTTGTAACTCTGGTGTTTCATTTCTCAACGGGATTTGCAATGTTTGTATTTTATTCACGTGCAGTCCGTGGCACCCATTTAGAAATATTGTCTTCCTTGTGCAGGATCCAAAGGAACGTTTAGGCTGCCATCCTCAAACAGGATTTGCAGACATCCAGGGACATCCATTCTTTCGCAATGTTGATTGGGATCTGGTATGTGAACACTCACTGGCTTGGCTTAACTAATTTTGTCTGCAGTGATGGCTTGGCAGCTTGCTTTGAGCATGAGAGATGACGTAAAAACTTCAAAAACCTTAAGCTCTTAACTTAAGATGCGCCATAATGATAATACAGAATCTTTCAACCCTTTTACACACAGTAGATTAATAGAATGATTGTAGAAAGTGTACAAAAGAAGCTTAATAGTAACTTCCAGCCTTGTTTGAAAGTAATTCTATAGGTTGTAACTTGTTCTTGGTGTCACTAAGTGCATTTATTCTTAGATGGAGCAAAAGCAAGTGGTGCCTCCGTTTAAACCAAATATATCTGGAGAATTTGGTCTGGATAACTTTGATTCCCAGTTCACCAATGAACCTGTGCAGCTCACTCCAGATGATGAGTAAGTAATGCAGAATTTAAGAAGTTCTGATAAGTCAATGAAGGAGTTATAAAAGTTTGTTTAATAGCTCCAGTTGTAATACATAAATATTTACTGCTTTACGTATATTCTTCTTGTGTTAGTTTGGAGAAAATCCTGTTATGTGTCCTCCTGGTAGACTTAGTCTGGCATGATGTAAAAATTAACCAACAGTGGGAAAGTTGCTATAATGAATCTTCATTCCGGGAAAGGTGAATAAGTGCTATTTTACAAGTTTTAGTGATATCATCTGCAAGAAATGAATTTGTGAAGGAAAAGTCCTGTTTTGTCAAGTGGTTTATTTTTGCGTTACTTTAAGCCGTGATGTTTCTAAAATATTGGGCTTAGATTGAATTCATCTTGGGTGTTCTGAGCAAGAGAAGGTGCTTTGTTTGGCTGCTTTGGGTATTTTAAATTCTTGGTCGCCAAGTGAGATTATCCTGGCTGAAAAGCCTTCGCAAAATGCGTGCTAATGTCTTTGGGTTCGGTAGTGGATTTGTGGTTCCTTGCTCCTGAGGGGCCCTGATTTGGATGAGGAGGGAAAGGTCTTTCTGGTTTGACTGAGCCACTGCCTTTTAAATGTTACCTGTGCGCCTTAATTAGTTCTGAGATCCCGCTTCCTTCATCCCTTTGTAAGTGCATAACGTACAAGTGAAGTTCAGAGAAGTTGCTGATGCAGGTGCAGAATCCATCACATCCTTATGTTTTCAATTTTTTTGTAAAACTGTTCTGGGAAAGTTTTAAAATTGTTGATCGTTACCGTTCTAGGGGCTAGAAAACCCCCCAGTTGTTAGTGTATGGATAGAGAGGGACAAAAGAGAGAATGGAAACATTCTCAACTGCAATCTGCTGTACAGGTCTGAATTTTACAAGAAATTACCAATCGTTACCTTTTTAATCTTGCTGAACTAATGACTGTTTTTTCATCCTAATAGTGATATTGTGAAGAAGATCGACCAGTCTGAATTTGAAGGCTTTGAATATATAAATCCCCTTTTGATGTCAGCTGAGGAATGTGTCTGAACTCTCCGTTTCTGGACTGTGCCAATCATTACTCAGTTGGTTTCTGCATGGATAAATGTCTCTTCATTCGGATGCGCTTGCGTGAAACGAGTAACCGAACACCTTCCCCTTGCCACCTCGTGTGAATTACTAATTTTCTTTTTTGTATTAATTGTCATCCAGGACAGTTGTTATGCTTGAACCTTTGGCTGCCAGATTTCAAGTGTCAAACTTACCAACAGTCTCGCCAAAACTAGAATTTTCATAAAGAAGTTGGTCTCTGGGGCTCCTGACTGAGCAATGGGGTCTGAGTGTATAAACTGCCAACGCAGCGTTCTGATAAAGGAAAGTTTTCTTACTGCTTTAAGAATAACAAATTGCACTAGGAGTTGTAATAAAATACAGTTAAAGGACTTCCCTTTTTCCAGCAAAAAAAGTAAAACCATATGACTTCTGTAGTTTTAAATCTCTTCTCTCTAAACATCTGATCAGCCCGATCTCCTTAGAAGTTAGAGCTACATTATTGCCCTTCGGATTGGGATGACAGCAAGGAGAGCAGATTTTTAAATGGAATAGGTCAAGGATGGCTGGTTTCATAGGGTGTACTGATCCTGTCCAAAAGGAGATGATGATCTCAATATTAGAATCCATAGGCTTTGCTCCCAAACGATACACTAGGAATTGCATACCGATGCACAGAGAGTGCCTTTCTGAGCCCCTCCCTTTCAATGAGGGTTGTACATGGTATAAAGCGTCAGTTGAAAGAAAAGGAATTCAATTAATACTTAGGAAAGTTAAAATCTGTAAAGTGTTTTTTAATGGTAATGGGCAGCTAATATTGATGGATGTAGAACTTCATACTGTTATTTATTGCTTTTACACTTTCTTACCTGTATCAGAACTGCATCCATTACAGCTGTGGCCAAAATAGGGGCATTGTTTCCTTTTTTTTTTTTTTTTTAATGATCTTATTGCCATATTGTTGGAAATGCCAGTGGGAAAAGCACATCTAGGAAATAATAGGTGCTGTCCACAATGACTCCCTTAACTTCTCCACTTCCAGGTGGTGGTTTGGAATCACAATCAAACCTTAAATGTTGGTAGTAGACTCAAAAGTTAATAGTAAAGCAGTTGGAAAAAATTGAAAGAACGGTTCAAACTAGGACTTTTGGGGGCCACAATTCTTACATTTCACGTTAGTGAGCAGTGTGATATACAGCACAGATAATTCTTCTTGTTAATGTTTAAGGAATAGTTTTGAATATCTTAGGACAGAGAAATGCCAAATGTTCCACTTTTGTTTCTTTATTATTTTGGGAAAAGGGATTAAGAGACATTGAAGAAAAGAGTCTGTGTTATATTTAAGAGCTGTAGGGCAAGCCAAGTGTTACTGAAAGCAGATCTAAGTATCTGTAAGCATAAGGTAGCAAACCTTATCTCTAGCTTTTAATAAGGTTTCTGCCTGGTCATTTTCTCTCCTTGAAAATCCATGGATGGCAACACTAAATTCATAGCACAAATCTTCTGGTGAATGTTTTTTCACTTACATGTTAGCTTCAAGGAGGATTGCACAAATACACCGTAGGGTCATGGTATGGTATTTAGTTCACATTTTTCTTTGGAATGTGAATAGGAAGCTCTTAAGTATTGGGTTGAGTTTTCAAAACTAGGAAATGATTGAAGGGGCCTCAGTTTCGGGGAAGCTTTGAACCTCCACACTGTTAAAAATAAGGTTCCCTTCAATTCAAGTTGCATATTTTCAAATGTAAAATATCCGAGTGAACCTCCTTCTAAAGAGCAACTAACAACTTCAGCACATTTTGTTCATGTCAAATGAACTTACATGCGGTTTCAGACTTGTCATTAATTGTCTCACCTCTGACTTCTACAGCCACACGAGTAGTTTAGAGATCAGGACTTAATTGATAATAAACTTAGAAGTTATTTAAAGCAAACAAGAAACGCCTTGTCTCTACCATGGCTTAGTATCACATGGGGTACTAAGGAAAATGGCTTTAAGTAAGGAAGGGCATTTCTGCTGTTCATCACAGAAGAGTAATGGAATAAAACACTGTCTTTTGTGCTTAAAGCAACACTTAATTATTTTTTTTTTATAGATGTCACAGAAAATATCCTTTTCTATTTATGTATCTAACCATTACGAATGTTGCTAAGTGACAAACTTCTGAAATTACTGTAAATCCATTTTTAAACTTTAATTTTCTCCAAAGTGCCATGATGTTAACAGTTATTTTTCACTGCTAAGCATATAGCAACTGTCATGAATATTCAGAAGGGACATTGGGTGTAAACAGTCCAGTGCAGTCAGCTTTGTCTTCTGGAGAAAGTGTCTGCATCAGAAGCATAATGTATTTATGTGGAGTAACCTCCTTTTTGTATACGAGTCGGATTCTTATGGGTGCTCTGCTCGTTAATATTGTCACTGTTATTTTCCCATTTCATATGGAATATGGTCTTGAACGTTGTTGTGTAATCATTCCTTTTATTTGTGCACACTTTTTACTTTAAATAAAACATTTCTAGTAGGCCTCTGTGTGTTAACTTGTAAAACAAATACTGTGAAACGTTGGGCTCTGCGTGGGATTTGTCGTTTGGTGCCACAGGAGTGTTGTTCTAATCTTATAACTTCTTCTAGGTCCCACAGGAGTGTTGTTCTAATCTTATAACTTCTTCTAGGAGAATGCCCTGGGATTAACCACAGCAACCTAAGAAATACCTCCTCAGGCACATCTCAGAAGGGAAGTCCCTCTCCAGCGTGTTCCGCAGCCTTCCATTCATCATGCCCTGGGGAGAAAAAGCATCCTTGGAGTTGGAAGGAAAGACAGAACCTCCAGTGATGAAACAGAAGTCGTGAGGCCTCAGTGAGTTGTGCAGGTACAAAAAGCTTCAAGTAAAACATAAAATGTGATTCTAGCTTGTTTGACCAAGGCCCTCTTTCAGCTGGTGCATCTGAGACATCATCTCAGCTGCCCCAGCTGGGGATTTGGGAGTTCGGAGCAACGTTCTCTGCTGTGCTTACTTCTGCATGAGTTCCTTCTTTGTCCTTTCATCTCTTCCCCCGCATTCTCTTGGAATTCTGACATGGAGGCCGAGTGCACTTCAACCCCTGCTACAGATGCAGTATGTTAAATTTATCTTTATTTCACTGTCTCTGTATCTCTATTTTAGAAGTTATTTCCTCCTGCAATCTGGCTTGATTAGTACAAGTATGTATCGGCAGCGGTAGGCAAGTGCTACAGATGGTCTCGTATCTTAAATGCTTAACCCCCCCCCCCCCAC
>VXBW01001196.1:501746-570984 GCA_013400375.1 Thinocorus orbignyianus
CGTCCCCGGCGGCGGGCTGAAGGGAGGCGGGGGTGAAGCCAGCCCGGAGCGGTGCCGGCGGGGCTGAGGGGAGTCACGGTGAAAGAGGGAGGAGGATGCGGCGTCCCGGGCCTTTCCGGGAAGGGGTTGAGGGGCCGGGACGGAGAGAGGCCCTCAGGGCTGTGGGGAGAACCCGTCCTTCCCCGGTGGGCACGGCGGCGGCGGGGAGGATTGGCGGGGGGGCGATGTGGAGGCGCCCCGCCTTCAGGAGGTGTCTGTGCCGCCGGCAGCGCCCGTCTGCCGGGGCCGGCTTTCTCCTTGGGGAGGAAAATCTGCTTTCCAGGCAGAAAAACTCACGGATTTGGGTTTTTATTTTTGGTTTTGGGGGGGGTATCGCTCACGCCCGCCCTCTTTCTCTCCTCGCAGGTTGTCTGGAAGCAGAGGGGAATCCACCCGCCGGCCTGGATATTACCGCTCCCACTAATAAGGAATTGTGACACGCACCGGTGACATCTGTGCGAAAGGTGACTCTCCAGGGACGTCTTTTTTTTATTTTTTTTGGTTCGTGCCGCCAGCGGGTTCGTGCCCGCGCGTCGCCGCCGCCGCCGTCTCGGTGTCTCGTCGCCGTCTCCGTCTCCGCAGTGAGGTCAGCGGGTGGGCGGCGCGTCCCCGGGCAGNGAAGCAGAGGGGAATCCACCCGCCGGCCTGGATATTACCGCTCCCACTAATAAGGAATTGTGACACGCACCGGTGACATCTGTGCGAAAGGTGACTCTCCAGGGACGTCTTTTTTTTAATTTTTTTTTTATTATTATTTTTTCTGTTCTTTCTTGCCGGCCAGCTGGATCAGCCTTTAATTTCAGGGGTTTATTTGTGAGCTGCCATAGTAACTCTGGTGGTGGTGAAATCATAAACTTGGCAGCACGATATAAAAGGAAGCCCGAAAGGTTGTGTTTGATCTGCCAGGGCTCAAAGTGCTGAATAAAATTTTCATACGACTTAAACTACGCTTTTTTGTTGTGTTAAAATCGGTGTTCTTGAAACTGAGACCCGATTTTTTTTTCTATTTTAATATTTAAATAGAGACTTATTTGAAAAGATAGTATATTTTTTAAAGAATAAAAAATGATCAAGGATGGACAGTCTTGAATCACATCATTTTTTACTAAGTCGCTGCACAAGACTACTGTGTAAAATAGTGGGTAGGGTATGAAGAAAGGCCTTTTATATACCTACTGCAGCAGGTTTTTTATACCAGAAAATTGAACAAACAACTATAAAACTAAAATAAAAATTTGTGTGACCCCACCATTACTGATTTTATGGCATTACATGCAAAATGGGTTACAGTTTTTGCTGTTGGAGGCAGAAGAAGTAACATTTTGAGTGCAAAACCCCGTGTGCCTGAGGTAATCAAGATCACTTGAATTTGCTTTTTGTACGAAGAAGCAGGAAAATGCACATTAAAGACTGACTTGATTAAAGTTCTGGTGTTTAGCAATGGAAAGCCCACAGATAAACTTCCCTCTAGGTCTAGTTTCGGACCAAAAAAGGAGTGGGATCCAGGAGGATGGGAGTCCTCCCTTAAAGAAAGCAATGACAGAAATGCATGTAAATAACAAAGTACGAGTTGTAATAAATAAATTGCCGACAATAAAGAAGGAAAACTTGGACGAATATGATGAAACTCCTGTGGAGGCAGATGGGGAAGCGGCCAAGCCAAACAGCACTTCGCTATCTGAGCCTTTGAATTTAAATCCAGGTTTGAAGCACACGTTGGCACAGTTCCACTTGAGCAGCCAGAGTTCACTGGGTGGACCGGCAGCTTTTTCAGCTCGTTATTCCCAGGAAAGTATGTCACCCACTGTCTTCTTGCCTCTTCCGTCGCCGCAAATCCTTTCTGGTCCGCTGCTCATTCCTCCGGACAGCTCTACAGAGCTCACCCAGACCCTGCTGGAGGGGGAGTCCATCTCCTGTTTTAAGGTCGGAGGAGAGAAAAGACTTTGCCTGCCTCAAGTGTTGAATTCGGTTCTCCGAGACTTTTCGCTGCAGCAGATCAACACGGTGTGTGATGAGCTATATATCTACTGCTCGAGGTGCACTTCTGACCAGCTTCATATCCTGAAGGTTTTGGGAATTCTTCCGTTCAACGCTCCCTCCTGTGGGCTGATCACACTGACCGATGCTCAGAGACTATGCAACGCTTTACTCCGTCCCCGCACTTTTCCGCAGAACGGTGGTTTCCTCCCCGCTAAGAACGCCTTGGCCCAGTTGAAAGAGACTGGCAGTGCCTTTGAAGTGGAGCACGAGTGCCTGGGCAAGTGCCAGGGCTTGTTTGCACCTCAGTTCTACCTGGCGCCCGATGACCCCTGTATCCAGTGTTTGGAATGCTACGGGATGTTCTCGCCCCAGACCTTTGTGATGCATTCGCACAGATCCCCGGACAAGAGGACCTGCCACTGGGGGTTCGAATCAGCCAAGTGGCACTGCTACCTGCATATTAACCAAAAATACCTGGGAACATCGGAGGAGCGGGAACTGAAGCATCTCTTGGAGGAAATGAAGGAGAAGTTTAGCGAGAAAAACCAGAAAAGGACTCGGTCCAAAGTAAGTTCATTTACTCTTGTAAAACTCCCGAGTCTCTTCCAGCTCGCACGTAATTACTTGTTTTGGAAGCGTGTTGTTTGCCCTTTGGAAATGGGAAAATGCTTGTCAAATCAAGCCTGAGTTAAATTCATGGGAGAGCTTCACCGTGGAAATACGTTTCTCATTAAAAGGTGTGGTAATCTCTTCCCTCTTTGGGCTGTAAGTAACTTCATTTGACCTGCTTTGCCTTTGTTGGTTCTTGTTCTATGGGTTGCTAGCTCTGGAAAATTCAAAGGTGGTGTGGAAGTTGTCATTCTCCTGTTTGACCTTTGATGTATGTTTTATGCGGCGTGCGTTGCAGCAACTGAGTAAAGTAGAAAAGACCTGGAAAATCAAGTATTAGAAGTTAATTCTTCATTTGTTATTTGCACTCCAGCACACACAGTGTGGTCTATAGTAACCTGGCTTGCTCACCACCCATCTCATGACTTTGTGTGCAGGGTACTGGTGCATTGATACATTGCTATTTTGAAGCCCAAAGTCTGCTTGTTCAGCAAGAGCTTTCTGTTTAAACCAACTGTATGGAGGAATATGCCAAAAAAGAGGGGTTTTTAAGCAGCCCAAGTAGTGAGCTGTAGGCCGGTATCTTGACAATGGTTAATAATAGATTATTTTGTCCTGAAATACAACATCTTAAATTTTCCTGCAAGTGGGTGGTGGGGTTCAGAAATGCAGAGCTTATTTTTTCCTTGGAGAACTTCTACTTTAGATGATAAGACAAGCACCAGATAAATAGTGGACATCGCAGATGTTTCCGTTCGGAGAAGGTAGAATTTTTGGGGTATAATTTAAATTTAAGGGGCTTTTAAGTGGTTCCTGCCCCATGACTCTCTGTCTTTTCAGTGTACTTGACATTGATATGTCTGCTTGGTGGGTACTGGTTTGATTGTACATCCATTTTGCCTGATGCATGTTTTGTGGTGGATTTCAAAATAGCAGCAAGAGCAGTCCAGATGGTTGAAGCTGAGAAGATGTGGTGTAAATCGATGTTTTTCAGCATAAACTTCTGTAAAGTTAGCATTGCAGAAAGGCTTACTCCAGTTAACAGGTATTTTTACAGTTTTGCCAACCTGCAGCAAGGGATTTTGGAGAAAATTTTCACGAAAGTCTGCAATATGGTGTGCTTACACGTGATGAATTAGTTGATGATGCAAGTTAGTTCATGGCAAGGAAACACTCTTTATCCTTCCAATGCCAGCGTAGGTGATAAACTACAGACTGGTGGATGTATCAGTGGAAATAGTCTTCCATTTCCATACGTATAATACTCTTCCCTTTTCACAGTAGCAGATTTCAGACCACAAGGTCTTTCAGTTTCACGTGTACAGATGAAAAAAACAGCTGAAATTAGCAAGAGCAGTCATCTGGACTGGGCCACTGCAAATGAAACAGAAAAACTTTCTGGAGTCTTCTGTTGCAGACCTGTACATTTTTTTTTTCTTTTACTAAGCAGGGCCTAAAATCAAAATGAGAGAGAAACTGAAAACTTGGACAGAAGATAAAATGGCAGAGGAGGGTTTTTTTCTTTTTTTTTGGTTTCAGGAATATTCATCTGGAAAGTACAAAAGATGAGGAGAGTTTAATCAGGGGAGTGTTGGAGCACAGCCTCTGCTTCCCTGTTCTAGGGAAGCTTTTGCTGCTTCAGTAGCCTTTTCTTTACCTTGTTTCTGTGGCATGAGAGAGGTGTCGGGTACAATGTGTAGACATCCCTGTTTCTTATACTCCCAGGGAAAATTATTGGCAGGATGTTCCACTTGCTGATCTGTCACCTCTTTAACCACTTTCGCTGAGTCAGTCCTCAGAAGTACCGGCACGTCTTGGAGGTTATCTTGGAGGGCCTGGGAAGAACAGTTGCCCCTGGCTAGGTCTTTGTCCAGTCAGTAATGATAAATTATTAATTAAATCCCACAGTCTTTGGAGCATCCTAGAGCCTGTGCGTTGCCTTTCTGCTTCACATTTCGTTCTGAGTTGGTTTACCTCACAGGGCAAATATGCTTTTGCTTTCAGCATTTTGAGGGCAAGGTTAATTACTTTCTGCTCTTCGTGCTAATAATGAAGCTGTAAGCTGTGTGTTTTATTGTCACCAAGTTTCTCATTTGCTGTTGAGTTCTAGGCTGCAGTGTCACATCCACCTGCTTTTTGCGGGGCCAGCTGTTGCTGAAGTCTCTGCTGTTCTCTGTGCTGTCAGATCCTTGCTCCCTTTCACTTTGTGACAGTTTCTGATGATTGACCTGCTCTAAAACTTTGTCTTGCTTCTCACTCTTAATTCCTTGTGTTTGTGGGGTAAAGCTCGCAATGTGGAGAGTTAACATTTCTTCTGAGTATTTTTGTGAATCTCATCTCTGCTAAAACTACTGGCTTAATAATTAGGCTGAAACCACTACTTAAATATATATTTATATTTTTTTTCTTAAGAACTTTGTACAGTGAGCTTTAGGAGGAAAGTAAGGCACTTTTCTTGTAGCCCTTTCAAACAGTTTAGATAGAAGTAATTGATTTACTTGAATATATTGCGCTTATAGAATTATTTAAGAGCATCTAAACTAAACAGATAGTGAAATACACCTGTATATGTTGAAGTAGATGCTTTATCTCTGTTTAATTAGCCTAGATGATGAGGAAGGAATCATGTTAGGAAAAAGACCTCGTGTTCATTTACGATTACCTCTGATTTTCTTTCCCAAGTAAAAATCTGATTGCAAGTTATGTAATTCATTTGTAAAATGCACAGTAAATGGGTACACAGCACAGTTGTTTTCCATTTGAAATAGGTGGGAATGTCAAAATCTGACCTAATAACTTGAAAATACAGATTACCTGATAGATAATTTTGTATGTAAATATAAAAACATGTTAAAATATAAGTCCTAGAACATGGACAAGATGTGAATCAGAATTGGATTACTGTGTACTAGCTGTAGTGTAAGTAGAAGAATCTGCGTTTAATACTTAAATTATTAGAGGGATCTAAGTAGAAAAGACTGGACAAGTGTCGGTATGAGGCTGGTTTTCTGGAGAATAGTTGCTGTATTTCAAATTTTTATTATTTAAAGGCTTGATTATGAATTTACTGGTTTGTGGCTCAGCTTCTTTGTACCCTCCCTCTTTTCTGTCTGCCTTGGAACTCATTTGAGGGACTGCAGGGGTGGAGTTAAATTTCAGTATTGTTGCTAGAGCAGAATTAAATGGGCAGGAAGTTTTGTAGGTGGGATTTGGTCTCTTGTGATCAAGTGACATTTGATTCTGCAGACCTTGGTCCCAACCACGCCTGGGTCGTTGGCTACTTTCTTGACTGTGGGATGCAGTGAGCAATATCCTTCGGGGGTTTTTTGTTGTTTTTTTTTTTCTCTTCACCTATTAAACTGTTTTAATCTTCACCCACGTCCCTGTCCCGCTGGGCCTGGTAGTGAGGGGGTGGCTGCATGGATGCTTGGCTGCTGGCTTGGGTCAGCTTGACCCCACCTTATCCAAAAAACTGCTTCCCAAGACTATTTTAATGCAAATAAATGAAAACTCAATTTTTTAAGCTATGAGTCTTGTTTAAATATATAATGAGACACTTTTTGCTTTAAGTTAATAGTACCTTTGCAGTGGAGCACCAAGTATCCCCATTACCTTTGACTAAAGAGTGATTCCAAAAATGTTTCTGGAGACTAACAGAATTGCTAACCACATGCAAAATGCACAGAAGATTTTTAAGATGATATATGCTGATGATGCTGAATGAATTTTGTTTGTTACTGCAAAGAAAATGGAGTTGTCGTATTACTGCAGCAGCTTTACCCACTTGTCCAATAAAAATTCATGACAACTGAAGAAACTGGTGTCTGTGGAACACCAGTAACAGTTCCATTTCATTCCCAGGTTTTATTTCATAATAAAGTATCCGGCAACTTCTTACTATGATTTGGGTACTTTCTTGTAAAAGGCTCCTATAACCTTTTGGGAATCCTAGTTTCTGCTTTCTTTTTCTCCCAAACATTTTTAACATGCCTCTGGCAGAGTTCTAGAAACTCGGCAGAGCTTTTATATAGGTTTGTAAAGAGGTTTTCTTTTAATTTTGTTGCTGCTTTGCCTGTAATGGGAAACTGGAGATCGAAGCATCTTCTGTGGCTTGCATCGCCCTGCAACTCTGCCAAAACTGCTCTGTTTTCCATTACCCCAGTTTCTCTGGTGTGTGTGTGTTGATGGTGTAAATGCCATTGCACTGAGGAGTGTTTATGAACTTGTAAATAACTCATATCCATCTTCCAATTACCAACTTACTTTCTCTTCTTTAGGCAGATTCACAGCAAAACCTGGAATTACCGCAGTGGTATCCAGTTATAAAGCAAGAAGCAGAAACTGATCCTCAACCACCCTCCTTTTTCCATCCCAGGTAACTGCGTTTCCTGTGTAGAGCTATAAGCACTGTATGTATGTACAAGTATTTGAATTATCTTCAAATAGCCAAAAATATTTAAAGTGAAAAAAATGTATTTGCAACCTGAACCATTAGGAAAACTGTAAGGGATCGCACGGGAGTAATTGAACCCTGACTTCTTAATGCATTTCTTAGTGTAAATATTAATGAACTGCTTATAAGTGGGTTTTTGGTACAGGACTCAAGCTGTGATCTGGGAGCCTTCTTCAGTAGGCAATACAATTGAAATGTAATTACAGTTTCCCTTTTCAGAGTTAAAAATTACAGAAGAATTTTTAATATTTCTTATTATATTATAATGCACGGGTGTTGGAAGTTGCATAGGGCCCGTTTACCACGGGTGCAACTGAATTTCCTTTCCAGAAAGACTTGTAAAACATGTTTGAATGCTTTCTTCCACACTGGAACAATGGCTGTGGCTGAATTCTCTGTTGATTAGTTTCCTGGGTTTAGAAACCGAGTGCATTTCCTTCACGTAGCGTGCAGTTTGTCACCTGCATCAACAAGGGAAACATGTTTTTTCTTGATGTACCTCTTCCATGTGTGATTATGTCTTGGCTACCAGCAGCCATCGAAGCAACACACGCAGCAAACTAGTTCCCACAAGAACATGTGAATGTTACAATCCTTCTGTTTGCTGTTTCTGTCATTGCCTTCCAAACTGGAAGGGAAAGTGTTGAAAACAGCATCGAGACATTGACTCCAGCATCGAGACAATAATTATCTCAGCTCTGACCTTAGTGCATCTGGCGCTCATTTTTCCCTCTGTACTAGACAAAAGCTGACTGGCTGGGTTAGGGCGGTACAGAAGGATGCTCCCAGGAGTCCAGGAGCTGTGAAAATCCAGATGGATCACTCAATATATGTGGGAAAGAAGGTCCAGCTTTGGTCTCAGATGTGCCCCAGCGCTGTCAGTGCACAGATTTGCTTTGTAAAGAGTGATCTGCTCATTCCCACTGCACTGATCGCTTCCCCCATCCTCCGTTGCTAATATAAGGATTATGAAAGGATTCAGTGGCATTCTAATTTCACTCTGCATCTAAATGAAGTCTTCAAACCATTTTCTATATGATTTTTTTTAATCAGCCACGTTGGAAAAATCCTCTTGTTTGATAAAGTCAAAACCTTATCTAGATATCTACTCAGTAAAGATTAAGTGGGTCATTAGGATTTCAGTTTGCATAGGAAAAATTTAAAAAGGACTTGCTTTTTTTTTCATTGGCACTTTTATGGTGTGAAATCACATTAAATTAAGCACACTGGTCTCTACCAGTCATCGTTTATTTTGCCTTATCTTTCATTCTTAATTTTACTCTTTTGCTGTTTCAGTTACTACCTTTATATGTGTGATAAAGTGGTTGCTCCAAACGTCTCTCTTGCATCACAATATAAGGATATTGCAAAACCAACAGTCAAAACATCAGAAGTAATTAAATCCTCACCTGGACAGTCAGAGAAAAAGCTAAGTAGTGGAAAGCACCAAAAACCTGCCTCCTATCCAGAGCTTTCTCTTGAAGAACAGGAAAAAATTGACTTGAAAACTGGTGTGGAGCAGCATAAACATTTAGGTGAGTAGTGAAAATTATGTTGAAGTCAATTTTTTTTTTTTTTTATCATGTAATTTTGGAAAGCTCAACACCAAACTAACGTTTGTGAAATCACTTCAGTTTTCAAGAAATTCTTTTTGCCTTTTATAATCTTCAGTTTTCCTAGTTGTGTTTTTTTTCCCCCTACTCTAGAAGTTTAATTTTCTGTGACTGTTATGCTGTGTTGTTCTTTTCTTTCTAGATCCACCTGTGTCAACTCGTTCTGCAAGAGGGGGAAAACCTGAACGTGTTTCTTCCAAAATCACAAGAGAGTCCAGCCGTGTTGAAGTAGGTAATGATGTGCGAACCTTGTCCCCCACTCTCATGAAAGACATCAGCTGTGAAGATGACAAGGGAAGGATCATGGAAGAAGTAATGAAAACCTACATCAAACAGCAAGAAAAACTGAATACTATTTTGCGAAGGAAACAGCAGCTTCAAATGGTACGGTGCTGGTCTGAGTGCATTTCGACATCAGAAAACTGATGTTTGTTGGTTGTAGAGTCAGTATCTCAAGTTACATTCATTTAGAAACACCAAAACACACAGATAATTTTTCTCCAGCTTGATCCAGACACCAAATCTTTAATATCCTTTAGACTCATTAGGTTTGAGTCCACTAAAGATTGGTGTCTTTTCGGTTTGTGACAACTGTGTTCAAGCAGCTCCTGCTTTCATTTTACCCAAAATGAAAGCTAGTTGTTTCACTTGAAAATGTTTTCCAAAGACTTTGGTAAATAGAGCTTAAGTCCTCTAGAATTTCTCAGTTTTCAGGATTTTAAAGATGCAAACATCAATGTTCTAGAAGTGGTCTTATCACTGCCTTGTGTGAAAAAAAGAGAGTATCGCCTTCCTGTTTCTGTTTGATAAGCCTTTGTTTTTAGGGGGATTTTATTAGTCTTTTTAAATAATGGATGACATGAGAAACTGATGTTTTTGCCTCATTTCTGTTTTCTGAATTAAGGTAAATACTGTCTTTGTTTCTTACATTCAGAGACCAGGGCTAATATTTTAGTTAGGTTTAGTTTACTTGTTAAGTTCAGAATCTGTGAGCTCAGGTAGGACCTTACAGCTACTACTTTGAAGTTGCTCTTCTGTTTGAGAGCTTGTAGGTGACTTAAAAGAAAGAAGACTCTTTAAATCATAGAATCATAGAATGGTTAGAGTTGGAAGGGACCTTAAAGATCATCAAGTTCCAACCCCCCTGCCATGGGCAGGGACACCTCTCCCTAGAGCAGGCTGCTCAAAGCCCCATCCAACCTGGCCTTAAACACTTCCAGGGATGGGGCATCAACAACTTCCCTGAGCAACCTGTTCCAGTGCCTCACCACCCTCACAGTAATGAACTTATTAAAAATAACAAAATGCTAGTGGAAAAAGAAAGCAAACAGATTGTTCTGTTTTCTGATGAGGGACTTCTTACATCTTCAAGGTGTATTTCAGTAGATCAGTGTTGCTGCTTTCTGAGTTTCACTGCTTAAAGTTGTGAATCTTTCTGAAAGCTCTGTATACTTGGAAGTGTAAATAATTTCTTAAAATAAAATGATTGCTGCAGGCTGCCATTGATCAGTAGATAAATACTGTTATCAGGCAGGATAATTGTGCTCTTTTTGGCCTCGATGTTTCTGGCTAGACATGTAAATTCTGTATTTTCCTTTTCTGGTTGTAGAACCAAGGTGTATGTGACCCTGATTTTTCTTGGCAGGAAGTGGAAATGTTAAGCAACTCTAAAGCTATGAAGGAACTGACTGAAGAGCAGCAGAATTTACAAAAAGAACTTGAATGTTTGCAAACGGAGCACGCTCAAAGGATGGAAGAATTTTATTTCGAGCAGAGAGACTTGGAGAAGAAACTGGACCAAGTGATGAAGCAAAAGTGTAGCTGCGACTCCAATTTAGAAAAAGATAAAGAAGCTGAATATGCAGCACAGGTGAGAAGGAAAAGTTAGTCTCAAACCAGACGGTATTTAGTCTCTCAGGAAATTGCCAAGCTGTCGCTCAGCCACCTTGAGGTTTCATCTTCTCTGTGTGTCTTGCGTACCATAGACTGATACCAAAATAGGTCACAGTGACAGCAGTATTTATTTCCGTGTTCCTTGATTGAAACTGAGGTAGAATGCAAATTACAGCAACATACCATGTTATTGATGAAATATTAATCTTAAACACAAGGGTCTGTTACACCCTCATTTAAAACAAATCATGTTTTTAATGTACGTAGCCTTGCCCGTGTTACAGCATTAAACATTTTAGTTACAGAAATAACCTATTCATCTCTTTCTTCCTTTTATGTTTAGAAAAATCCAAATCTCTCAAAGGTCTTTTTGTCAGATTGGTAGCCTGCCTTGCTGCTCTTTCTGTTCCTTGGTGGTAGAATCTTCTGCGCTATCTGATGAGCCCCCTTCTGTGCTCTATCAAAGCGTTTGGTCAGGGCTTTCTCTTGGAAAGGAAAGCCATATTTTTGTCTCTCATTCCTGCCTCTTGGGTTCAGATGTCAAAACTGATGGGGATTTTTTTCCTCTTTCACTTTCTTTTTAACTTTTAGTATTGCTTCTTCGTGTTGGAGGTTATTCATGTCATTCCAATGAAAAAAATACAGTTAATGCCAAAGGGACCCTTGGAACGCCCCTTTCTAAAACCAGTTGCAGTTATGATTAAGTGGATAGTGATGTATTTTGTGCTGTGTCACAGAAAACTAGTCTTCACAGGATTTTTTTTAAGTAAACAAAATCTGGAACATCAGCTTAGTAGAGCTTTGTGGTCATTTGATCATGGCTGCGTATATTTCCTGTTCTTACTGTCTCAAACTAAGAAACAGGCAGTACTTGAGAGACAGGTTTTGGTATTTTGGGGGAGCAGGGCAGAGACTAGCATCATAAATCCTTTCCATGCATTTAATTTCATGACATCCCACTCTGCAGATTCGTAGCCTTTGCTGCCAGAAATAATCCTCTCTGACTAAGGCCTGATTTACTAAACATCTGGTACGAGCCCTGTTACTGCAAGTAACAACATGTTCTAATTTATGAAGATAATCATGTATAGCACGTTTTATGTGGCTTGTGTAGCTTACTTTTCTTTAGAGGGTGAAAACCATGGATTGTTCCCCAAGGAGATGGGTTGTTCCTTTCTTTTGAAGTCAGACTTTGAAAACTAAACATGTTCCTTGCATGAAAGTTTACTCTGTTACTGCCTGTGGGGTAGAGCTATTCGCAACATACAATTGGAACAAACCTTTTTCTCCATTTACCACATCTTAGAATAGATTTTGGAGCCTGGGTTCCAAGAAGTTGTCAGAAATACCCGAGTTAAACAGAGTAACCAGTAACTTTCCCAAGCTGTGTATGCAGCAGTTAAAAGAAGCCTTAACCCCACGTCATGATGAAGCCATTGCCCAGGTTGCCCTTTCTGAGAGCTGTGTACTGGGAGGAAAAGCTCTTTGTACATTAAAGAAAATGAGTAATTTGAGATTTGCAACTTGCTGAAGTATCTGTTCATTTTTCTTAGGCTGGCCTGCAGATACACTGTCTTCTCCACTTTTTTGGCTTATTTATTGAATTGTCTAGTTCAGTTGTTGTTTTACCCTGTCAATCACAATGGGGCAGTATAACCGGTACTGGAACCTTTCTTTAAAGCTGGAAAACAAAACTCAACCAGAGAAGGGCATGTGTAGAACGTGCTGCAACAGGCAGGCAGTGGGCATTGCCATACTGCCACAGCTTTCTGTAGCAAAGTAGTGGAGCCAGGAGACTTCAGTTAGTAGCCTGTTACCATCTAAGAACTGCTTAAATATTTCTGATTATACAAAGAATCAGTAAAGAATTCAGATTATGGAAGTGGAGATGAAAGGCCACTTGTGATGTTTCTCTAAAGTCAGCACAGGAGTTTCTTTGCCTGGTACATTTTATAGCAGTTGGGAAACCCAGTGGTCCTCAGTGCTCTTGTTTCCTTCACTCTCATGTCTTCCTCATTTTCAGCGAGGCCTAGAGTTAGCATTGATTTAGATCAGATAGATACCTGTCATTGTAAAGGCAGATAACGTCCTTTTTTAGATACAGTGAGGTCTTTTTATAAGAAATAACCCCTCCAGTCAATGGGAGCAAAAGTAACTGGTTTCCATTCTCCTGCCTGTTTTGACTGCTGGTAGTACACCTATAAGCAATTTGACAGTAAGTTTCCCACAGTTGAAGAATGTGTTGGATTTGTCAGATCTCACTGTAAATATGTTTTGATAAGATACTCTAGCACGTTCCAGTTTTACTGTATTTCAAAGGTGAAAAAATGATTTAATTACTGTGTCTAAACACAAAAAAGTTGGGTGGACTAGTGTGTATATTTGAACAGACATAAATGCATAGGTGGTTATTATGTTCAAGATTTTCTGGATGTTATTGCTGGGAATTCTGTTTCATTTATACTAAAGGGTATCCGAAAACAGCATTGGTGGTTTTGTTTGTGCTAGAAAAGCATTTAGGCTTTGAAATGAAGAAGTGATATTTTGTCAGGTAAGAGAAGGGAACCTGGAAAATGAAAAGGTGCTGTTCATACTGGGATTTGTGAAATATCTGATGCAGACACCATCACAGTCTTCCTAACAGATTGTATATATTATTATTGACATGGTCTAGTGTGTCAGTTCATGTAATTACAATTAATAGGTGGTTAAAAATCAAACTTTCCCCTTTTCTATTATAGTACGATGTTTATGCAGCTTTGCATATTGTTACAATTTGCTAACGATGTAGTAGGTAACTGGATAATTCTTGATAACAGTAGAAGATGTAACAGTATAACAGATAACAGTATTTATCTGATCTTCTCCTGTTACCTGGTGCATAGGGTGGTCATTGGTGGTGGCTTGAAGTGAGTTGCTGACGTTTGCAAATAAGTTTGCTAAGATTTGCTCTGCCTCTCTTCTCTTTTCCAGCTGGCAGAATTGAGGCAGAGATTGGATCACGCGGAGGCAGATAGACAAGAGCTTCAGGATGAACTGAGACAAGAACGAGAGGCAAGGGAAAAGTTAGAGATGATGATAAAGGAATTGAAGCTACAGATCTTGAAATCTTCAAAAAATGGGAAAGGAAAATAGAAATTGGAAGAGGAAGCATGAGTGCGTCCTTAAAACAGGGTGTTTTGGTTTTTAATGAACGGTGAGCAGTTCCTGTGTGATGAGATAAAGTATTCTCTGCAGATTTCTACTTCCTAGACAAGTCCCGATGAAGATACACGTATATATAAATAAATAGAGATAGATAGGTATACATTTTTAGATTTTCCTAACCAATGAAAGTCTGCATTTTATTTATACTGGTGTTTTTCTCAAGCAGTGAAAAATACAAAACACTTGATTTAGAGTGACCAGTTTCTGTCTATTGCTAATGCAGTCTTAAGGACTCTATACCTTTCACATTGTCTGTCAGAATATATGTGGTGATCTTTATTTTGCTATCAATTGCACATCCAGTTCTAAAAATATGTTTAAAAACATTCTGAGTTCTTCAAAGTCAAAAATAGTTGGGGTTTCAGTGAGAATTGTGTATTCTCGAACTGGGGGGAGCAAGGGCAACTTTTTATCTGTAAGGAAATACTCAAAATTACCACAATGATAGATGATGGATCATCAAAAGTGACGTACCAGCATTTCTTTCCCATAATTTCATTGTGTGAAGTCAAGCTGATCTGTTCAGTATTTTCTATTTAACAACTCCTTATCAATCTTAAAGACTTTCAGCGCCAGCATTTGCTTGCTGTGCTGGAAGAAGAAAACATTAGGGTTTCTTTGTAAATGAAAAAAAATTTACAGTTGCAATGGAATCTTTGGCAATTAAAAATTCACATATTTTCTTTTGTTTTCTTCTATAGAGTAAATGTGAAAGAAAGGTTAATAAAAGGCTTAAAGGTGGGGCTTTTCCTTCTAGAAACTGAGAAAGTTTGACTTAACCAGCTTTCAGATACACTTTCAAGAAAAATAATATTTATTAAAAACGTGTTAGTTTCTTCAGTACCCTAAGCCTCTACCCTTTGAGCTTCTTGCCAGCTTGTGGGTTTTTCTTTCATCACCTAGAAGAAGCCTTAACTGACATTGTGATAATAGCTTCAAAACTAAACTTCTGCGATACAGCACTTTGAAAATCATTTTGATAGTCTCTCTGTATTCGAACGGCACGGTCACGATACCATGAATTAAGAAATACAGCATGTTTGTTAAGCTAGAACATTTTCAAATGTGGAATTGTACAGAATTACTGTTTTGTTTGTGTAAATATATATATATATATATGTATGACGTCTGAGTCCTTCAGAAGTCTGGTTCCTCGTGGATTAAACGCATGACTACAAGGTTGGATGAAGAAATACTTTTGCACTTCCGTCTGAAAAGTCTGATACAGCTGACAGATGTTGGCTGGGAGTGACTAGGAATATTTTCATAGTTCTAGTATTTCACTACATAATTTTAACCTTTGATTTTAGCTCCTGTTTCTGAGGTACTTGGGTTTGTTATTCTCTTAAAAACTCGGTTAATTTTTTGGTGAGACCGCTAGTAAAAGCCTACATTGATTTATTATTTTTTTCCTGAACTAGTAAACCTGAAAACTTTGAAGTTCCTTTTTGTTTCTCTTTTACTGGTGTAGCTGAGTATCACAGAGAAAGATAAAATTGCACATATTTTTAAATTGAATGAGGAGCGAGGTGGTAAATTGAGTCATAGGATGATTCTTTTACAGCTGTGTACAATTTTGTTGCAGAACTCTGTGTCATATTTACACTGACGATTAAAGCAGGTTAGATGAAAAATTAACAAACAATTTTCTTTGTCAGTGGTGACCAGAAGACCCAGATGACATTTTTTTTCCTTCTTCAACTACATATACAAATTTTTGCTTTAAAGAAAAAACAAAATGAAAAAGCATCATGGTTTGGAAGGAAAGGTTGTTGACTAAAAATGATTCTGGTTGTGTGTGCACAGCTTGCTTCTGAAAACGCAATGGATGTTTTATTGTAACAATCACCAAAAACGTGGCTGTAGGGAGAGTGTTGATAAAATGTGATTAAAAATACGTGATTTATTAGGGAATGGAGCTTGAAGTGGTCCAGCTTGGGTGACAGAGCATATGTTGGATTAGTTAGATGGGCAAGTAAGAGAACACCGTCCTGGGAAACTTAAAGTTTCATCTGAGTATTATTGAAGCATGAAGAGATACCGTTTGTCGTTGCTTTTCAGTATCTGTTTTGAACCAGACTTGTTAGGTTGTCAGTGTAGATAAGGCCGCACAGACTGGCATAATACAGCTGCAGTAACTAATTTACCACAGTATTTATAGCTTAGCCATTGAATGTATGGAATCCTCATGGGATTATTCTGTTAGAATCCTGTATGTTCCATTTTCATTCAGCTCTTGTCTATGGTAGGTGACTTCAGCTAAAACGTTCCCTTCTGTGGCCGGTTGATCTCCAGCGGTGGCGGTTGCGGAGGAGGACTGCAATAACCTCAGCCAGCGCTTACCCACCTCTTAACCAGCTCATCAGGCTGTTAAACTGCTGGTGGCCATAATTTCTACCAGTATTTTCACTGTTGAAAGAACTTGAGCAGCTATTTTAGCAATTTCAGCTGCAGAAAAGGCCTCTGGATCGTTCTGAAACATCTGGCTGAAAGAGCTAATGGAACATTCATTAAAATGACTTTTCAAGTAGCTTTGTAAATAGTCTGTTTAGTTAGTCTGAAGTTAGGATGCATTTTAAATTATTGTAATCCTCTTAAAATTCTTAAATATTACTTTCAGGCTCTTTACATAACATAAATAATTTTCCTAAGTGTAGACTTAATTTTATATTGATTTTAAGTAATAATGTACACATAAATGTGCCATAGATTCTGTGTGTTCACAGTCTTGGAGAGATAGTTTTTTAGTAAATTGTAAATAATCCTGTGTAAGTTCTAGAACAAATACACGTTGACCTTTTTTTCACTACCTTATACTAGTTATATTGAATGCTTTATTTTACAGGTTAATATAGGAACTTGGAATGCACACTTAAGGGCCCTCATTTAAGTGCACACTTAATGGTAGAAATTAATTCTGTCATTAGATCCTCGCTTTTAGTCACAGCATGCTCATTTTTATGTATCACTATTTGTTTTGCCTTCAGTTGCTGCTTGCTGATCTTTCAGGCAGGAAGTAGTTTTTCCCAGATAGTTGTGACATGAAACCTTTAGGAAATAAAACCTCCTGAAATTGTCCATGATTTTGAAAGTTGTGTAACACCCAGACCAAGATCAAAGCTGCCTAGTGCACCTTTTGGAACAAAGTAAGTAGGATTTAAGGTAAATACCTTGCTTGCTCCTGTACTTATTAAAAAGAGAACTTTCATGAGCTTTGTGTGCTCTAATCAACGAGAAAATGTAAGAGTTTAGAGAGTAAAACTCCTGTAATTCTGGCAGTCTGAAAGCACCGCCGTTGGCGGCGTAGCCACCGATCCCTAGACGAAAGAGATTTTTACCTAAATCTCCAAACTTTTAACTCTGATTTAGTTTTTGTAAAGCCTATCGTTTAGCTTGAGTATTTAGGAAATTGTAGTTACCTTTCACACCCTGAAACTAATTTTATTCTGTATTTAATATATTAATAGCTTAGGTGTAAAATCATTTGTACATAGTAAAGGCATAATGCAATTAGTGAAGTAGAAGAAATTGAGTGGGAGCATAAAGCTACTGGTGGCCTGAAAAAATAAGACTTGGCCCATATTTTAGAAGTCACAACATTTTCTTCATACATTTTGGTTTTCTATGGGGGGAGGGGATAGCTAGAATGTGTTATGAAATATTTTGAAAACTTTCCTAGCATTAGTCTTGAAGTTGGCCTCGAAATGCTCTCGGTGGTCAGCTTCTTAGAATTCACTTGTTTGTAGAGTATATATTTTGATTGTCAGTAAGATAACAACTTTGTATTTTTTCTGCACTTAATGTAATTAGTCCCCACAACGGAGTTTTCTAGAAGGTGGAAGTTGACAGAAGATGTAATTACACCCACCTGTAAATCTGTGCTTGCAATATCTCAGTACTTTTATTTAAGCTGTCAACGGTGAGCAGCAGAAAGCTGCAAATTTCAACTTTCTTTTTGCTCATTACCTTTGTGTAGCGTGAGTGTCTGTCGGTTTTCCTTACAGGAAGCCTGCAGAATTTTGTATTTGTTGTATTTCAAAAGGACATCCATTTCTTTAGCTCTTGTGAAAGTCAGCAGTTCCTGCTTACTGACCGCACGGTGATGTTGTAGTGTGTCTCCATTACTTAGAATTTCTGGGTGTGGTTCAGTTGGGAAGTGCTTGAAAAATGTGTTTTAAGCACTTCCTCAAGCACAGCAAACAAATGGAATAAAACTTTGCCATTTGGAAATTGATTAAATGTAACGATATCAATTGAATATTTTTTTTGTCTTCAAATATAGATACCTCACTGAAAGGAAAGCACAGCTGTACTGTATTTAAACTAATTCTAGGAAATAATAAAAAGTTGGTCTGAAATATTTCGTTGCCATCACGTTGCTTTCTGTGATTGACGAAATCTGTTCCTGTGTTTTCATACTCGTTCTCAGAAGTATTTATTGATGTTGACATGCCAGTATAATTATGTTAAGGAATTGCGGAAAGGAGCTGCAAAACAGCAAAGAGTCTGTGTCAGCTGAAGGCAACGGGTTGAATGACTATTCTGAAACCAGAGTAAAAAGCCTGTGAAAAAAATGATCAGAGCATTCAATGATTTTTAATACTTTGCCAATGATGTACAGTCTTAATTGTTAAGAGTTGCTGTGGTTGCATTACATGACACAAAACTGTCCTCTACCTCACGTGAGATTTAACAGATATTTTATATGGTTTTAGTAAACAAGATGCATCTATCTGGTCACTTAGTTTACAAATTTTGAATTCTATTTATTGAAACATGACATACTGTGCTCTTAGCTTATACCTCAATTGTATTTTGTGCTGTTCTCCATTTTCATGCCTTGTAAATACCTGTATAGATTGTGGATTCAGAAACAAATAAAGAACTGTAATGTCAGAAGGCTTGGCTTCGTCAGGTTTTTGAACAGTGGCTTCTAAACTTGTCTTTTTGGAAGGTGTGTGACAACGCTGCTTTTCTGAGGAGGAGAGAGTCTTCCTGGCTTTGATTACACCGAATTAAATCCTGATTACACTGAATCATGATAGCATGATTGAGTGTAATCAGTGGGCAGTGGGCTCCCACTGCTGGCAGCAGGTCCTCGGTCTTCTAAAAGGCATTTTTAGCAAAAGATCTACGAGATCAATAGCCCTCCCTCACCATGAGCCCGATTTCTAAAGCTCTCACGGCTCCGTGAAGGTACTATTGATGCTGATTTCTATGCATCTTGATGTAAAGTTGGTATTTCTGTGTGTGAACCACTTGTGTGTTTGGCATTTCTCTGGTGCACAGCTTTTGTTGCTGCTTTTTGTTGGCTGCTCCAGCAGCGTTGGAGTTGTTCATGCCCCTCCTTAACAGGTTAATAATGAACAGGATAAAAATCATGCATCACCCTATAAAATGCTGAGAGTTATGAAAAAGTTCAAACCAGAAATGAGAATTGTACTTCATTTTCTGGTGGAAAATACGCCCTATGGTGACTTTCAGGAGGGCTTGGTTTCTGTAAATCTCATTATTATATTCCTTGGCATTTTTGTCTACCATCAGGGAGCAGAAAATAGCAGAAAATTCAAAAAAAGAGAGAGAGGCACGTCGAGAAGAGGGAGTTGTTCCTGAAAACTGTGTGTGAATGGGTCTTCTCTTTAGGTTGAGCTTCTGCTTCTTAGTAGCTATATTCTATTACGTATATGTATATATTGCATATATATTACATATATATATATATAGTATATTCTAGCAGCATATTCTATTTATATGTTCTATATTGTATATATTCTAGCTATATTCTGTTATATATATTATAACAATAACTATATTCTGTTCGTCACTTAAATCTAGATTGTAGTAGAAAAAATAATGCAACTTTTAGTACAAACCCCCAATATTTTGGGGATTCTGTAGGTGATTTGTTCATACTAAATGTATGTGTGTGGGGTGAGTGTCACCTTGACACACTTAGGCGTTTTTTTTCCTTCCCCTCAAATCAAAGCAAGAACGGTTTGTCCTTGCTCTAAGGTGCTGATATTGCATATAAGAAATCCTGGTTATATTTCAGACTATTTCGTGGAAGAAAATGAACAACTGATGGTACCACTTAAAAAGAGTTAACCTTTTTTCTTTCTGCGTCCCTGCAAAGAAAAATTTGTTCAAGGTGAGTCACTTCGGGATGAAAAAGTCATGGGGTGTTGATGGCTTGTGTAAGGGTGACTAATTGCAACGTACATCGTTTGTCAGAGGAAACGATGCTGATCAAGGAAAAACTGGCTTGAGTGGCAGGGTAAAAGGATTGATTTTTATTTTTTTTAAGGTGTTCACACTGTTGGGTTAAAAGCACTTCCTTTAAAAATGGGGAATTTTAAGTATCTTTGGCCTTATATTCATCAAAAAGCAATATTAAACTAATTGTGTTTATGCTTGGTACAAACAGATCAGATGCTTAATTTACAGAATGAAATAAAATTAGATGGAGGAAATGCTAGATTGAAAAAAGGATGCAAACTGAGTCAGAGAAGGAGAGAAGTGGGAATGTGTTTAGTCATCCTAAATTCAGAGGGGACCTGTGACCTGTCCGGTGCAATTGTGTGGTCCAAGGCTGGAGAGGTGACAAATTTATCTCCTGAATAAATTTTCCTGTTTGGGGAAAAGATTAAATCCGTCTAGAACTGAACTCTGGACAGCATGAGAATGGTGGTTGGATGTGAGTAGCAGCCCCTCCACCTGAAGTGGGTGCAGTAGAAGCAGCAGCAGCTGTGCAGAGAGGGGCAATCACATGCAGAAGCTGATGGCAGGGTGGCTTCACCAAAAATACCATGAACCAGGAGTAGCAAATAATATAAAACAAACATGAAAACGACTATTGAATTTCTAGTTATTACAAAAGCTCCTCCTCAAAGGTAATTTTCAACCATTTACGTTGTGACTCTAGTGTTTGGGTGAAGCTTTGACAAAACACAACTGGCCTCAAGTCCTTGAATTTTGGTTTTAAGGAACGTGTGACAGATGAGCTTTAGGATGCTCTTGTTCATATTTTTCGCTTTATTTACTAAAGAATGGGGAAAAAAATACTGCTGGGTGAAGAGTGGGGTGTATTTCATTCCCGGCACCTTCATCCTTGTGTAGCTTCCAGTGTTGGTTTTGGGTTTTTTTCACTACTGGCTCCGGGAATGAATGAAATTCCCGGTTCTGTCGGATTTTTTTCCCGGTTTTCCCGTTGCCGCTGCAATGCGGGCAGGGCTCCGCTAGTGGTCTCTCCAGGAACGTTGGATCTGGGCGATCCAAACCTTCCCCTGCAACCTCCAAACTTCATCAGGGGCGGTGGAACGACCCCCGGGAACTTCTCTGTGTTTGTGACAATGCAAAAAAACAAAAAACAAAAAACAAAAAACCCAAATTCAAGTCAATATCCTGCCCGCCTGTTTCTTTTGGTGCAGAACAGGCTGAGACGGTTTGGCTTTCGGGAGGGTTTTAGTCTTGTATTTTGATATTTTGAAGGAGTCTAAGGTTTACACCCATAATGAGTCTGAGTAAAAGGGTGCTCGTTTACATTTTAGCATTCAAAAGTGCTGATAAACACACATTTAAGACTCTGGGAGTGTTAGTTAATACATTTGAAAACGCAGGCGCAAGCAGAGAATGCCCTGAGGGCTCTTTAATGCTTTTTGCAGTTACCAAAATCATCAGGAAAGACCCAAGACTGATTTTGTCCGTTTCCTGCAGCCGTGCTGGTGGCTTTGATGAGATGACCAGTTCCACCTCTTGAGTAACTCTCTCCACCACATTTCTTGCCCTGTTTTTCCACGAAGAGGTACCAGTGTGATTTTTGTCCTCGGCTTGAAAACAACTGCCTTAATTTATTATTAGTTTTTCTTTCTCCTCGACGCTGGACTGTGAATAGTCAGGCTGTTTGCATTTGAATAAAGCTGCCTGGTTTGTTTTTTTAGGCATGGGTGGGTGCGATTCTGCGCCTCCTCTCCTCGCCGTCCGTCCCCTCCGACTCTTGATGAACTGGCCAAAGTTGGGGCTCCCCGCTTGCTCCTCCCATAGCTTGTGGGGCTGGAGGCAGCTCTAACCCCTCCCAGGGAGGGAGCTGGGCAGCAGCAGCTGAGTGCCTGCAACAGCGTGACCAGAGACCTCATCCATCCTACCAGAGCCTCATCCCTCCTGCTCCCAGCTCCCAGAAGGTCCCAGCAGCAGGGATCTGCAGCAGGAACGTCACCCACCGGCTCTGCTGAGTCCCTGTGGCCACTCTCCCATCCAGCTTGCCCCACTGAAGGATCGAGATGGTGGCCACCTGCCTGCACCTGGCCGGATTTGTCTGCAGTTTTATAGGGTGGATTGGGGTGGTTGTGGCCACGGCCACCAACGACTGGGTGGTGACTTGCGGCTACACCATCACCACCTGCAGGAAAATGGATGAGCTGGGGTCCAAGGGGCTGTGGGCAGACTGTGTGATGGCGACAGGGCTCTATCACTGCAAGCCCCTTGTGGACATTCTCATACTGCCAGGTATGTGTGACCCATCCTCCCACCTTCCCACCAGGAGGTGAGGAGCCAAGCCTTGCTCTGAGTTGGGTAGGATGGATTGATGGTAAAGCAGATGGTCCATGAAATACACTAAAGGATGTGGATGATAACTCTTAACGTGGTTCTTATTAAATCATACCTGATTTTAATCGTAGCCAGGAATCATGTTTTATCTGTTGCTGTTAAAGGCCACTTAATGTTTAATCATTACTCTTGGTAAACGCTGGCTGTTCCTTTCACATCTTGTATGTTGATGGCATTGCAAAAGATGCACAGTACATTGAAGTATAATGGTGTATTTCGAGTCTTGCTTTCAGATAATGATGAACTATTACAAATGTAAAGGTTCTACTCTTTAAAATGATTTGGAGTATAAGGAGTCTTTCAGCATCTGTTATTAATGCTGCTTTTAATCTTTCGGAAGATCATCATTATTCTTGATGATCTTGTGCTTCCCACATGTTCTGGGGCAAGGGAGAACTTCTACACGGTGAACAGATGTGACTACATTTAGCTTGGCTTGGTATTTTCTGATTGGATAGTAATTTTCATCAAGTTTACTGAAAAGCAAAAATTAAGCAAGGTGTTTCATCAGTATTAATACGTGTTTTGGGCTAATTAAGCCTGCCAAAACCTTCTGTGGTCTTGTCTCTGTAAGTTTAGTTAGTGATCTTATGTGTTTTAATCACTGTTAACTCTGTGGCACTTCTTCGTTCTGCTGTGTTTTATATTGCACCTCCTCTTGCGTGTCAGACATGACACTTCCAAAGCTGAGAGGGTAGAAATAACCATTCCTTGTCGTTTTCTTTCATATTTCCTTATTTATTTATTTTTAAACTGTGGTGAAAATAATTTTGCAAGAGGTTAGAAATACTATTCCCGAATTTCTCTCCGGTAAGGAGCCTAGTCTGTACCACATAGTGCGCAATATTGAATCTCTCAGACTGGCTCATATTATCCCTTTCTCTGTGTGTATATACTTTTCTTTTAGTAGATTTGCCTTCCTCGTTGCTACCATTGTTCGATGTGATCCAGCACAGAAGATAGGGAAAAGACTTACCCCAAAGAAACATTATTGAATGAAGTTTAATAAACAGGCAAATTGGTCTTTCAGCAGCAGAAAGCAATTCTTCTCTCCAGCAGAAACAAATCACAAAACATGATGCCTCTGCTTGTAACCCATTTGATACCCACAACTTTCCCGAGAGGGAAATTTATCCTGTTGTGCCTGATGATTGCTGAAATGTGTTTAGAGCCTTTCATGGCCTGAGTCAAGTCTTTAAAACAAATGTGTTTGTATTCTCATTTCACGGGGACTGATTGCACCACGCTGGGCGCTGCCGTCTCCGTTGTTTATGGTCTGGGTTTTTTGCCCTGAACTCCTCAGGTAAATTTTTTATTTCGTTTCCTCTTGAAAAGTCAAGCAAATATTCAATATTCACAGAGTCTGCATTTCCAGGAACAGTAAAATCCTCATTCCTGGCTTCTTTTCTGTATGTCAGCAGGACTTGCTTGAGGCCCCTTTTTGCTGATGCTGTTTGAGGCATCACAAAACTCGATGTCTGCACGTAGCAGCATCATTTTGTTAAGAACAGACGGGGGGGCAGCACATTTGCTCTGCTGAGACTTTCCCAAGAGCTGGTGGAAGCTCACCAGGCACTGGAGGAAATCTGACACTTGTTTTTTTCCTTTTGCATGCCAGTAATTACTTGGGATTTTTAAAATTATGAATAAACTTCATATATTATACCTAATTTATCTCTAAAATATAGAAACATTACATTATATATACATAATATATTAAAAATGTAAATTTTGAGACATTATTATACACAGACCCTCAGGGAGTGTTAGAAATGTCATGTTTCTGCCCAGCACACCCACAGTCCCCATCCTTGGTTGTTCCTGGCTGCCTTGTGTTGGGCTGCTGGTGCTGCCCGAGGGCAGGCAGGAGAGGGCTGCAATGCCAGGGAATCCCATGATGTCCGTAGGGATTCAGAGGAATAACGTTGCCCTTGGTTATGGCAACTCAAGCAACTCTGCAAGGTATGGTCATTTCTTCTCCCTAAGGAAGAAGGTCACCTCAAGTCACAGGTCTTCTCTGAAACCCAGCTAACAGCCTATATTACTGAGGTGCAACATCAGGACGTGGCTGGGGTTGGTGAGCATCCATTGGTCCACAATCTTCAGCTCATCAGGGTAGCTGGTGCTCATATCTCATGGACTTGCTTCAGTAATGGATCTTCAACTGTTCAGCCCTGCTCTGGGTGACTGTGGACCTCCTCTGCCCACAGCAGTCTTTAAGACTTTAAATTCTTGTTATTTAATCATGACTCTCTCTATAAAAAGATACAGGAAAACTTCTTCCTAGCTATTTCTCCTACTTTTTCTTCCTGCATTTCCCAACTCTGTGATTTCTCAGTGTCTTCCTGGGAATAGCTTGTGTTTTCCAGGCAGTGCCGCTTTGTCGGTTGGAAAATTCTGGGTGTGCGTACCCCATGCTCACACACTAAACATGGTACTGCAGTCTCCTAATCGTTTACACAAAGGATTGAACCTCTCTCCCATACCCCATTCAAGCATTGGGAGCTAATCAGAGGAACATTTGTCCAAAGGTTCTCAAAAAGGAGTCCTCAGCAAAAGAAGGACATGGGACCTGCTGGAGTGGGTCCAGAGGAGGGCATGAAGATGACTAGAGGCCTGAAGCACCTCTCTTATAAAACAGGCTGAGAGAGTTGGAGTTGTTCAGCCTGGAGAAGAGAAGATTCTGGGGAGACCTTATAGAGTCCTTTCAGTATCTGAAGGGAGCCTAGAAGAAATCTGGAGAAGGACTTTATGAGGGAGTGTAATAATAGGATGAGGGGTAGTGGCTTCAAACTTGAAAAAGGGAGATTTAGATTAGATATCAGGAAGAAAGTTTTCACTATGGGGGTGGTGAGACACCGACCCAGGTTGCCCAGAGAAGCTGTGACTGCCCCATCCCTGGAGGGGTTCATGGCCAGGCTGGATGGGGCTTTGAGCAACCTGGTCTGGTGGGAGGTGTCCCTGCCCATGGCAGGAGGTTGGAACTCAATGATCTTTAAGGTACCTTCCAACCCAAACCATTCTATGTATGATTTTTTCTTGCCAAATAATCAAAATCCTCTTTCCTTGCCTTGCCGACAGGGTACGTCCAAGCATGTCGAGCACTGATGATCGCTGCCTCTGTCCTGGGTCTTCCTGCTATCTTCTTGCTGATAACGGTCTTGCCCTGCATCCGGATGGGCCATGAGCCTGGAGCTGCCAAGTACCGGAGGTCCCAGCTGGGAGGGATCCTCATCATCCTCCTGGGTAAGGCACCCGCTGCGTGTGGAGAGCTGGAGGTCTTCCTCTGCTCCAGGATGGTACAAGCTGGTTGAGCATGTTCACCTGAAAGGATGGGTGTCCAGGCTGGGCTGACCCTAAAGTTCTCCAGCATTGCTGCAGTCTGTGGGGTGAATAAAAGAAATTAAGAGGAGTGGGAGGACAAAGGATGCAGGGAGTGAAGCAGGGTGAAGAGGGGAGGTCTTGTGGAGTCCTTGGGGATGGCCACCACATGTGTCTGTGGGATGGTTGTAGCAGTTACACACGGACAGATGGCTTTGCTGTTTTGGAAAACTGCCTAAACTCCTAGGCTGCTTACAGGGAATGGATAACCTCTGGATCTCCCTGAGCATCGCTGATGCAGCCAGGTCAAAGTAAGCTGAAGTGTCTGAGAGGGGAAGCCTACGGCTGAGGGGGAGCTGGTGCTGCAGGGACACAGCAGGGGAGGGAGCAAGAAGATGGCATGGACTTGGGAAGAGGGGTGGTACGTCCCCTGTGCCTCCCAACGCCCTCTGCCCAGCCTTGCCTTCAAGTTCCCCGGGGGAATTTCTTCCCATGCTCTGTGTCTGAGGAGGAGATTGTTTTGAGCAGCATGGACTGTGGAGCTCATTGTCCCCAATGCAACACCTGCATGTTCTTCAGGCCTCGTCATCTCAGCAACAGGCGGCCGTGCCTTGTTTTCACCCGTCTGTGCGGCAGAGGAGGAGGGGTGAGGGAAAGTGGCCTCTTTGTGTGGCTCTGCTGGTTACTGGCAGCCCCTGCTGACATCATGCCCATCTTCTTTTCTTCTTCTTCTTCTCCTTATTATTTTTTTCAAGTGGGTACTGGAGATAGCTGCACGCTTGGAGGGGCTGTCCTCTGGACACTCCGTCCTTGCAAGCGGTCCCTCCTCTGGTGCCTAGTGAGACACAGATAATACAAATCAGTACATCCCAAATCTGAGGGAGTGAGACCAAGGGACCCTTTCAACATCTGTGGGGTTTAAGAACATGTTGCCACAGCTGGAAATCCTAAAATAAGATTTACAGGGCCTGTTTAAGACATCCCGATCATGAACAGCCATGTTAGAGAGCTGTTGGAATATGGCCTTCATCCCTGTCCCAAAAACTTAAATCATGGGCAAAGTGAAAGAAAAAGTGGAGGGATTTTTTTTCTGCCTGTGAATGAAATTTTTCTGCCAGACAGTCAGCTCTGTCAGATTTCCCCTGTTTGGGATGGGGGAGGCCCAGCAGAGCTGCACTTTGTCACAAAATAAAGCGACTTTTTGGTCCCGGTGAAGGAGAACGTGCAAGAAATTGCAGTGGCAGTTTCGGGTAACTCTGTATTAAAACAGGTGAAATCCCATATCTTGCAGCGTAGCAGCAGGGGGTGGAGGTCTGGTGTGCCACTGTCCTGCTCTGGTCTTGCTGCGGTGTGACACCGGGGAGGGGAATTAGATGTAAGAGGATGGAGAAGAGGGGTTGTGGTGCTCTGTAGCACTCTTCTCTGCCTCGGAACGTGGTTTTGCCACTAAATAGATCCTGCAAGCAAAGAAAACATGTATTTACACAGGCACTGGCAGGTGAATGCTCTTTGGGTGGGATTTGGAATTCTTACTGATTTTTACCCCTGTGAGCTCCAAAGCATCTGCAGGTGAAGTGGTTTGCTCTTGTGGCTGGTATCCTGAGTGATGTGGGCTGGGAAGAGCAGCCTGGTCACAATGTTTTAGTCACAATTACAATAATACTCTTTCTGTCAGATCACGAATGAAGAATAAATAAGCCCCTTTTCCTCTTAAGTTTGGTGTTGGTTGTTGGGGTTTTTTTTTGCGTAAAAAAACCACAATAACAACAAACCAACCTACATTTATCTTTACAACCTTCATTTTTTTCTGGGCTGCGTAGCAAGACAGTCCCGCTGGAAGAAGAATAATGTACAGAACTTGGAACTTTGTTGTTATTGAAGCTGATTGATGATCTCTTATTTGCAAAATGAGGTGTTACTGTTCCAGAGCATTTAATCAGGCCTCGAAAATCATTAATAGTGATGTAAAATTAATTATATCCTAGAAGTAACATGTCCTGGACTGTTCTTATTTACCCTCTGGCCGCTGAACTCTCATTCGTGTTTTTCCTCGAAGTGGAAACCAGCTCCCAGAGCTCTGGATAAAAGAAAACAACCCCCCAAATACTCACTAAGGTAGCAGAAATAGAGACCTGAGATGTGATCGGGGGAACCATCCCCATGGCAAACTTCACCTGTTGCTTGGGGAAGGGATGGCAGTTTGTCGCTGCGATTTATTAGAGAGGAAAACAGGGGTCAAAACAGGATGGAAAAAACCACCATAACAAACCAAATCCATAAACAACCCCAAACAGCAAAAAAAGTAATAATAATTTAAAAAAATTGAAAACTTGCCAGGAAAATGATGGGCTCAGATATTCCATTGATGTTTTTTTTTGTCTGCTGATATTAGCAGAGACAACCTGTGTGTGCACCCT
Organism: Thinocorus orbignyianus; assembly: GCA_013400375.1. NCBI lineage: Eukaryota > Metazoa > Chordata > Aves > Ciconiiformes > Thinocoridae > Thinocorus > Thinocorus orbignyianus. The sequence goes on from VXBW01001196.1 coordinate 529,883, forward strand.
CCTATCCTGCCCGCTGATGGGTTTATGTCTCTGCTTGATCCTATCTGCCCAAGAGAATTGATTTATTGCTGAAAACAATCGTCAGCAGAGGTTTGCTCTCAGCCAGTATGAAAACATTTCGTGCACTCCTGTTGTTGGAAAAACCCTGGAAATACCATCCCGTGTTGTTGATGCTAATTCAGGGGACCCCGTGCTGGTAACCAAGCTGGCATTTTCCTAATTGAGATGAGGGACTTGAGACACTGGAAAACCCAGGGAAAAAATACATTAGTGTTTTGGCAATTACTACTGCAAAATGACTGTATTAGCTGTTGTATACTAAATACAGGCTATTAATATCATTATTTTTTTCCTGGACACTGCATGAGATGTACTTGGAAAACCATAGATATCAAAATGAAAAGATTGCCTTGAACAAAGGGAAAAAAAATAAAAAAAGAAGAAGAATGGATATCTATTATTTCAACCAAATGCTTTGAAAGAGAAATCTGTGTGACTTTGAGTCAGCAACTCAGAATGATTAAATTTAGCTGTGAAAGAGAAGTATTCTTCCTTCTGCAGAAAGCCTTCAACTTACTGTTAAGGAATTTGGCAGGGACTCGCTGTCCCTCGAGTTAGTTTAATCCTGCTCTGTCTCCCCCACCTCCCCGAGCACCTTCTGTGCTTCTTGCCTGTGTCTGCTTCCATCTGATTAAAATATGCCCATAAGAGTTTCAACTCAACGGACTGAGCCGCTGGAAGCCTGTAGTCAAAAAGGACTTAGAAATGCTGGGAGCCTGGGACGTGTCCCTGTGGATTCATGGTGATCTGATGTAGCAAGAACAAACTTTCATTCCTGAGATGAATTTTGCAGGTTAGAGGCAGTGGCTTTTACAGGGCGCCCTGTTCTAGCTGCAAAAAGCAGGCAAGCTCTTCCAGGATGCGTGTGCCCCAAAACACGCTTGTTTTCCCAGCTGACATGGTTGGTCTAATAGAAAATATTTATTCTGTTGGCAGAATTCCTCTTACTTTTCTGGTAGACCATGTTGACTACAGCAGCTCAACTCTCCGAGGATATTTCGTGTTTAGGGAGAGGCAGAAAGTCTCTCAGCATCAACACAAAAAGGAAGGTGTTAATAATTTCTATCTGAAGACTTTGCTGTTGTATGCAGCTATTTTAGCTCTTTAAACTCGCCCTAAAATGCCTTTTCAGATCCCTTTGGGTTTCTTGGTAAATCGACTTTTTTTCAGCCTTTCTCTGTGATGCAGTAGGACCAAAATTTGAGTTTACTGAGAAATACGGGGATTGCCGGCTGGCCGCCCTATTCTCATCTTCTCCAAGGACTCAGAGCCCTCTCTGATGTATGCAGGGCGATGAAATCCAGTCCTGTTTCGGGGCGTTCCTCTTGCTGAGCAAGGGGGTGACTGGTGACTGACGGCAGCTGGTGGCCTCCGAGGACAGAGAGGTCAAACCCAACGCCATGTGCAGAGTCCTTGGCTTGTGTTTCACAGCTTTCTAGTATTGTCAGCGTTAAAATAAGGTGGTTTTACATGTCGTTCAGCCAGACACACAAGGGGTGCTATTGTGTTGGTGGCCCTGAGAGCTCCTCTCGCCCCAGCGCAAGTGTTTTCTTCTGTCCTGTGTTGTGGGGGAGGGTCTGGAGAGATAACGCTCTTATAGTCTATGGACATAAATATATATAGATATTTTCTGCTGACAGAAAAAGAAAAGATGATTGTGTCTTTTCGGACAACAAAGAAGCTTTTTCCCCATCCCACCCCCCCTCCCCGGAGCCCATTAAAATGCTTTGTGTATTCCCAACTCATAGATTTTTTTTTTGAACTGTTTGCAGGATGGATCCCCATGCGGGAGAAATCCTGCTCTCCCTTCCCTGAATTCTCCAAAAATTTCCTTCCAAAGCCGCAGGGCCCTTGCTTTGAGGAGGCCTGAAATTATTACTGGCTTTATTAGCATCCTTCAAATTTCAAATGTTCTCTTTTTCATAAGAAAATATTTTCTTTCACAATAACTGCAGCTATTGGGGATGGGTTTTCTGCTGTCCGGCCAGGAGCTAGGGTTTGTTCTCCTCTTTAACTAAACAACTTTATTTTTAATCTCACCCCTTTCTTCCCCCCCTTTTTTTTTTCCCTCCTGCAACCTTAACTTTTTGACACTGCCTCCAGATACCTTTTAATGCGGTTGGTGGAAATCTGTAACACTGCCACGGTCCTGTTATTGTTTTGCTCTGATTCTCTGATAGCCACAAGGATGGACTCCTGCACAGCTTGTCCCGGAGGCAAGTAAATATTGACAGATTAATTCTTCTCAGATGTACGGGCCATAAAGCAGTATTGTTTTAGGACCTGCTCCTGTGAGCTGATTAACACCATCGACTCCTGTTGCCCTCAGTGCATGGGGGGACTTTGCAGGATGGAGGTAGGACCTTTAGTGAGGGTGGCGAGCGTGACCAGCTCAGAAAGCCAACTGTATCCTGGGATGCATCTAAAGAAGCGTGACCACCAGGTCATGGGAGGTGATTCTCCCCCTCTACTCTGCGCTTGTGAGACCCCACCTGGAGTCCTGTGTCCAGCTCTGGAGTCCTCAACAGAGANCTGTGTAGCAGAGCACATGTTTTCTCCCTGCTTGGAGCAAACCATGCTGAAAGCATCATGATTTCTAGCCTGGCTGCCTGTGAAGTGCTGCATTTGAACCGATTTTACTCTCCTGAGGGTGTCTGCTTCCCATGTCACCTGCCTAGCAATCCTCACAGCTCCGCCGTGGCAGCCTTCCTGCTTTTTGTGGAAAAAAATTTGTGGAAGTTCAAGCCAAATTTGAAATCCTCAGTCATAGAATTATGGAATAATAGAATTGTCTAGGGTTGAAAGGACCTTTAAGATCATTGAGTCCAATCATCACCTTAACACTGACAAAGCCACCACTAAACCATGTCCCTCAGCACCAGCCTCCCCATCTTTTAAATACCTCCAGGGATGGTGACTCCACCACTTCCCTGAACAGCCTGTTCCAATGCTTGATAACCCTTTCTATGAAGAAATATTTCCTAATGTCCATCCTAAACCTCCCCTGGTGCAACTTGAGACCATTTCCTCTTGTCCTATCTCTTACCTTGGAGAAGAGACCGACCCCCACCTCAGTACAACCTCCTTTCAGGGAGTTGAAGAGAGCAGTAACATTTTTTGACCCACTGTAGACTCTGGGTAAAATACTATTTTCCTTTCTATTCAATTCAATAGGTTTCTGGGGAACCTTGCTGGATGTGTCTCTGTTGCTTGATGTAGAGAAATTTTCCACAGGGAGGTGAAATCTGCTTCCCAGAGTTGTGAGACATTTTCTTCTCCATAAAAAAAACAAAACAAAACAAAACAAAAAACAACTCCAACAAAGCTGTAGTGCTGCTTATTTTGTCCCTGCCTGTTTTCTGCTTGTATTTTATAAACCCTGCTCTGGCTTGTTAACATTTATGTGATGGTGACTGACATGAATTCCTGCACAAACAGTGATTTAAACCAGCTGACTTTGGGCCACTGATTTTACTGTCTCACTGATGCTTTTGTGCTCTTGCTTTGTGTTTATTCCTAATTCTGCAGCTCTCCAGAGCATTAGTTTCAGGGACGACTTTCATTCTTCCCCCTTAAGGATATTTCTAGGGAACAAATCTGTTCCCCTTTTAAGAAATATCTCAGCCTGTGTGGAGCAGCAGTTGTTTTTCCTTTTTGTTTGTTGGTGCCTGAGAGAGATGACTGTTCTTTCTTGCTCTCCCTCCCCACAAGGCTCCCACACTGCCTCCTGCTCGGAGATCTCTTGGACTAAGCCCTGATGCTGTTGCTCCTGACTCCCACTGTGGGACTGCAGGGGAGGAGGGATGGGTTTCCTCTGTGTCCCCGTGGTGGGGTTACGTGCTGGAGTCACCTTTCCTCTCCGTCTCTCCCCAGCCATGTGCGGCGTCGTTGCCACCATCTGGTTTCCCGTGTGCGCCCACCGCGAGACCACCATCATGAGCTTTGGCTACTCCCTGTACACGGGCTGGATCGGCTCTGCACTCTGCCTCTTCGGTGGCTGCGTCATTGTCTGCTGCTCAGGAGATGCCCAGACGTTCGGGGAGAACCGTTTCTACTATGCCTCGGGCTCCAGCTCCCCGACCCACGCGAAGAGCGCTCACGTGTAAGCGTCCCGGGGATGTCCCACGGCTGCCGTCGGATGCTTTGGCTGGTGGGTTTGTGTGCCCTGGGTTTGCTTCTACTGACACCACATGCCGCTGTCAGGCTCCCAGGGGAAGATTTAGAAAAGCAGCACAAATGTCTGGTAGTTTGAAGCGTTATTCTCCCCACCTCTTCCCACTCCCGCCCCCTTTTCTAGAAAGAAAGCTCCAGCCAGCCCTACCTCTTGGTCCTCCCCAATTTGTCCCCATCACCTGCCCCATCTTCTTGCCGCCAGGATGACTCAGATGGTTTGGGGTTGTCATGTGGATTTTAGGGTTGGTTGGGTTTTTTGTTGGTTTTTATTTTAATTATATTTTATTTTCTAACTCCCCTGCTTATGGGAGAGTTTAAAGCAATAAAAGAGAAACGAGAGAGACACTTTCCCATTGTTAGGAGGACTCTGGCAGCTTCTCCCACCACATCACTATTTGCTTTCCCCCTCTTCAAGGTCAGCGCTTGGGCACGGTGTGGGCGAGGGGGCAGGGAGGAAGGCTGCGCCCTCCAACCGGGCAAACGTTTCTCTTTTGGAACAAGAGTAGGGAAATTGGTTTTTTTTCTGCCTTTTCTCTGTAAATACTTTTGTATGAGTCTGAGCATTTCAGTAACAGTATTTCCCTCACCCCCCACAGTCATCAGTATGAAGGAAACGGAACCCAAAGGTCCTAATTACACGGTAGATAACGGTGCCTTTTTATATAGTTTTAAATGACTCTGGGGGCTCTAATCCCCACACTCTTCTTTGGTTTCCTTTTCTTTCTTTATTTTTTCTTTTTTTTTTTTTTTTTCTTCTTTCCCTTTGTACAGATCAGTTACTAAAAATGTATTTTTACATTTTTTGGAACTCCTTGCTTTCCTCCTCTAAATTTGTGTTCTCTCTTGCATCATTAAAGCGGCATATTTTAACATGCAGTATAATGTACCTGTTACAATACAATTCTGGTGAATACTGATGATGCCTTTGTACTTTCAGTGAAATACTGTACAATAAATAACAGAGTACCTGCAACCACCGGCTTCTTTTTTTCCTTTCTTCCTTTCTTCCTTCCTGTGTGTTTCCATAGCTATTTTTTCCGTGATGGGGTTTCCCCAACGTTTTTGAAGATATTATTTTCCAATAGAGTTCAGGGTGAGATATTCTGCTCTGTTGTGGAATTAAGTGGGTCTTTTTTAAAATAATATTTAAAATATGAGTAATCTTTGGTTGTATTTTTTTTTAAATATTGAAAATAGGAATAATCTTCCTGCAGGATAGTGACCTCTGTCTTCTCCATTCGTTCTTTCAATGTTCCCAGTAGCCACTTGTACCAGTGGTACCAGTTTGTGGTACTCTTCACATTGTGGAGATTTAGAAATCTTGAAAACTTCAGCTTGGGCACACTGAAGTTGAGAAGTCTTGCTGCTGGAAGTGCTTTCAACTAAAATAAGAGTCTGATCTGGGGTCATCACTCTCTTTGATTAAAACCGTCTAAGATCGAGATCTAACTCAGCCCTTAGCAGGGGCTGCAGCAATTTAATTCTGTTGCTACAAAATGCCATCTGTTCCAGGAGATGTTAGTTCAAATAATTTGTGTAAACCTTCAGGAATAGGAAAAGGGGAATAGCTGCCGTTCAGGCATGGACAAGGGGGAGAGCCCAGGTGCTGAGTGTAGGAGGAGAGGGGAGAGGGGAGGACCAATGAAATTATTCAGGGTGATGGAGAAGAATTTGAAAACCAGGCTGCTAGTCAAGTCTTGGAGGTGGCTTAGGGGCTGTCCTGTCATCTTTGTCTATTTCAGTTGGAGAATCCAAAGTGGGCAACACAGACACAGGCGCCAGGATGCTGTAGCTCCCGTGCTTTGCCTCTTCCATGCGGGAAGCCATGGTGGGACCATTTAAGAGGAGTCAGTAAGGAGGCTCCAGGAGGGGTTGGTTGTGTCCTGGGCTGGTTGTGCATCCCCCTCCAGCTCCAACACACAACCCCAGCATCTGCCTTTAAGACCTTCAAGCAGTCTTGAAGGCGCCTCTATTGTGCAGGCTGTGCATCTCTGCCATCCCATACAATGTCCCCGCAGGGGTGCAGGGCTGGCAGCAGGACACTTGTGCCCATTACATCACGGGCAGGGCACAGGCAGTTCTTGTACACCCCGGGGAGATGCTACAAGTGCTGCCATTGATGTGCGGGGGCCAGGGGTGAAGGGGTGGCTCACAGACGTGCCAGCTTGTGCAGGCTCCCCGGGGATTGTGGATTGTGACCCGCTGCCCCTGGCTTTAGATGACCAGCAGCTCTGCTGGTTTTAACCCTGGGGCTGACGGCGGCGTGGGAAACCTCAGAGCAGAAATCTGCTAGAATGCTGCCCTGCAAACAGCCCTGGAGCAAAATGGGAGGGAAAAACACAGGGAAAGCTGTCTGAGAGTATAGGATTGTAGAATGGTTTGGGTTGGAAGGGACTTTCAAGACCCTCCCGTTCCCACCTCCCACCAGCCCAGGTTGCTCCAAGCCCCATCCAGCCTGGCCTTGAACCCCTCCAGGGATGGGGCAGCCACAGCTTCTCTGGGCAACCTGTTCCAGTGCCTCACCACCCTCACAGGAAAGAATTTCTTCCTAATATCTATCTTAAACCTCCCCTCTTTCAGTTTAAAACTGTTATCCCTCATCCTGTCACTACAGTTCCCTGATCAAGAGTCCCTCCCCATCTCTCCTGCAGCCCTCTTTATGTACTGGAAGGCTGAAGGGGTGCCTTGGATGCTTGGGGAGGGGTTTTGGCAAGGTGTTGGTGCTGCCAGAGGGGCTCAAGTAGTGCTGCATGATCCAACGAGAAATTAGCATCTACCAGGTAGGGCTTATGGTTTCTTTTGTTGCCCCTACTCTTGGGCTGCACCTTGGCATCTTCAGGCACATGGAGCTGGGGACCCTCAGCAGGGCTCTACTCACCCTGCCCATGGTCACAGGTTACCAGCAGCCGGTGCCAAATCCAGCCTTTAAAAGCCTCTGGGCAATCTGCTCAGAGGAAGGAAGACGCTTTATTTCAGGGAAGAGAAGCAAAATCCAAACAAAGCAAGAACATCTCTGGAGCAGCCGCGGGGAAAATGGACATCTGCAACCGTGAGACGCGAGGAGATGGGGCCGAGAATGGGACAGGATATTAGTGCTGGCACCGCAGAGGGGAAGCGTTTGGAGGAAGCACAAAGAACATTAAACTTTTTGAGTTTTTAAGGGATCAAAGTTGAAATACCTGCTTCGCACCACCCTGAAATTCCCCACTCCCCTGCTGTGTTCTCCAGGGCTGGGTTGGCCACGGCCCTGTTGGCTCTTGAAGGCTTTTGGTGTTCGTTTACTGACCAAAAGCCTCAAAACAGAATCAAATATAATTTTTCTTAAAGGAAAACCAGCTCCACCCCATGCCTAATATCAGCTGTGGAGTGGTGGGGGTGAGCTGTGGTGGTCACCCTGCCATGGAGATGGTAGTCCCTGATGCCCTAGTGGAGCCCTCCCTGGCCCCACCAGGACCAGCTATAGCTCTTTATCATGAGGAACAAGTCTGGCAGCCTCCCTGTCCCCCAAAGAGTAGGAATAACAGGAGAGTGGGGACAGTGGTGGCCCTGGCCACCCCAAAGGGGAGAAGAAGTCATAACACCCCAGTTACCCCAGGGAAAGGAGGATGCTGGAAGCACCATGAGAAGATGGGAAGGTGTGGTACTCCCCAGGGCTTCAGCTGCAATAGTCAACCTGTGGTTATCGGCTTTAGTTTGTTTTTTTTTTTCTATTTCTTTTTTTATTATGTAAACTGATAACCGTTGTTTTTTTTTTTTCACAACAGTGCAAGTAAATAACAAAATCAGCCCATTGAGATGGATCTTCCACAAAGGGAATTTTGAAGCACTTAAGGCAAGGTTTGTTCATCTCTAGCTTCAATTTAGCATTGCAAAAATATCAGACATTCAGCTACTGATTGGCTTAACAGAATTTATATGGGAAATTTTTTTATTTTTTGGTTTAGTCTTTCATTTAAAAGGTTTACATTACTATGGAAACTGATACTAAGACACATTTGTCTCTGTCTTTCTTTAAAAATCCATTAGTTCCTGTTTGATTTTTAAATGTAAAGGCACACAATAAAGCTTTATGCATTTATTAAAATATACAGATTTTGGTAAATTTAGATTTTCTTTTTCTTAGTATCTTGATAATATATATATATATATATTATATGTATAGTTGTCAACAACACTATCATTTGAAAATAAAAATCACTCCATAACATATCTGCATATTTTTTTTCTTTCTCATGACACACTACAAGATCCCATTGTACAATGCACCAATGGGCTTTTGAAAACCACAAAAAAAATAAATTAGAAAAGAACAAACTTTTTTTTTTTTTTTAACAAATACACCAATTTCATACCAGAACCGCAGAGAATTGTTACACCAGAAAGTACCATCTGCAAAATAAAAAGCAAGATATACATCAGAAAGACCGAACAAAACGAAGTGAAGATCATTTACAAGCTGGATTTACAACATCCGATGTCGTTCGGGGCGTGATTTTTCTGCTGCGTGGAGGATGCCAGCGTGGTGGGCCTCATACCGAGTGGTAGTAACTGCATGGAGTGAATTTTTGGAGGGACTAAGATCTTATAGAGTTGGTCTGGAAGGTCTGAGGTATTTATGATCTGTCCGTATCATGCATTGGGCCCCCCGGTTTCATGCCCTGGGGAGGGTGGTCAGGCATGGTGGGGCTGGGTGCCTCTCACTGGTGGTAGGACTGCTCTGCCTGAGTCCTCCTGATGGGCCAGGGGTGTGAGAACCTCCCTGAGGGCATCCAAGGGGAAAGGCTGGATTTTGGGGTTACAGCAAAACAAGCACTTGCACCTCTGCCAAGCGTCCAAACCCACCCCCTGATGCCAGCAGTGGCCAAAGGTGATGGACATGCCTGAACGTTTTGGTCTTTGCAGCTTTTGCTTGTCTTCATCAAAGACCCCAATGCTCACTACAAGGGAAAGTGACCGAGCTCTCAAATGGAGGTGGGACCTGTCTGTCACCCAGGCACTGCCACTCAGAGCTGGGTGGGGGGACCCAGGCAAGACCCAGCCTGCAGCTTGGCTGCCTTCTCCTTACACTCCAACATTAGGTGGGACATGGTGGGCTCAGGAGGATGGTATGGCTCCCACCCGCCACCCCAGTGAGGGCTGGTGGCAGCCTGTCCGCACCGAATGGTGGCATCAAATGCTGTTTCCTGGTGGTCTCGGGAATGTGGTGCAGCTATCCTGCCCCAGCACTTCCCAGAAAGCTGAAAGAGGATGGGTGAATGCCAACAAGAGAAGCCAAAGGGCTTCACTTGATGCACGGATCCAATGGAGAGGTTCCTACAAATGCCAAAGAGCAAGGGATCAACAAGCCCTCATGAAATTATACAGCGTAACTAGAGCAGACGTGACAACAGACATTAGTACTGGTAACTGTTCCGTAGCAAGAGATTAAGGCTGCAAAAGGAATAACAAGCTTCGATTCACCAGGGTAGTTGGGCACCATTTTGTGGTCCGGCAGATGCCTAAATACCGTGCAGAAGCAGAACGAAGACGACTACCTCGGATATGGTATAGTACAAGAGCTGGTAGGAAAATAGCATCAATCTTTCTCCCTGAAAATGTAAAGCCAGACCTGCGAGGTGCCATCTCTCTTGGGTACTTCTAAGGCATCGAGGAGGAGAGCAGCCAAGCGCGGGTGAGAGGTGACCTTTGCGAGAAGTGCTTGGCGCTGTCCGTGAAGGTTTCCCGAGCTGGCCCGTGAGTGGTGTGCACGTTGCAAACAGCTTTTTCTGTGGGACACACTTGGGATTTCTGCTTGCAGAAGCGTGGTGGGGGTGGGCAGCAGGAGGGGAATGCCAGAGCCAAGCTTACGGGTCCTTTTGCCATGTCCTCGCTCCCGTCCTGAAGTCCTCAGGGAGGTCAGACTTCCCTTGGCTTGCCCCAGGTACTCCAGGTCATGATGTGCAGCATTAGGTGCTCTTCTCTGCTGGGGAAAGGGCTGTAGTTTGTGACCATTTGGGAGAGGAGCTGCAGGTGGGAAATGTTAACAGCCATGGACAACCTCTCCCTCAAGCCCCTGAGCCCCGGGAGCGATGAGGATGGGTGTGGGTCCACGGACCCTCTGCACCCAGTTTGCCCTCAAAGGGTGCCAGGTGAGCTCTGCACTGTGTTTTTTGGGGGCCTTATCCAGTGAACCCAAGCTGTTAATGGTTCTCATCATCCCACATTGGAAATCCTGCCTCATGCCCCCATCAATGTTAAATTGTCCCCTGGGATGCCAGCAACAACCCCTGGTACCGGGTGTTGGTCTGGGCTGCTCAGGAGAAGGGTGAGTGTCACTGTCTGATGGGGTGTTTCCTTGGTTGCTACTTGTTGAAAGAGATGTTCCTCTGTAGCAGGGTTTTAAACCAAGTATGTTGGTGACGATCTCCAGATAATCGCTGATTCTGCAGTGCAGCTACTGTCTGTGCTGGGGCAGATGGTGACTGTGACCAAACCCTGTCACCATCGATGATGTTGTGGGGACGCTGGTGGCAGGGAACCCCATGGCACTGCTGAGGGTCATGGCTGGGACATGCTGGGACAGCTTAGGCTGGCCCAAAGGGTTTAACTATCAGGAAAGCCCACCTGCTGACTGCCTCTGCCCTGCGAACCACCAGCTCTGTTTGGTTTCAGACTGAAATATGGACGCTTACAGAATGGGCAGCATTTCGGTGCTTCTTCATACAGCATCCACCAAGCCAGGGTCAGAAAGAGAGAAAACGGTATGAGGTGGAGATGTCAGCAGGGAGGAAGATTTTAGCAGCTGAGTTCTCTCCACCCACAATGTGGGCCAAAGCTCTGCCAAAACGTGGCTGACCCACAGATGATATTATTTTTCAGGGGCATGGACGCATCCCTGAAGCACCGAGGTCAGAGCAAGTGCTGAAATGTGCCCAACCACAGCGAGGGAATTACAACATAGTCATTTCTGTAAAAGACACAATGTGGTTAAAACAGTTGATCACTGCACAAGGTGGGTTGAGCCAAGAGGTCACAGCCCTCAGTGTGACCAGGAATGGGACCAGGCTGTCAACCACAGATTTGGGATGTTTGGCTATGCTGGAATTTCAAGATTTGATTGAGACATGGACTAATTTTGAATCCCAGTATTTGGGATGATTGGATTTGGGGTGTGGGGATGGACATGGGAGTCACACTGCTGGGTGCACAGAGTCCCTTTGCACCAGAACAGGCCATGGAAATGCTGTGTGATGGGTACAACATCCCCGGATCCACCTCTGAGCTACTCCCTTGAAAGGGATTTGTCCATCTCCATTTCATTCCTGCCTACCTGTCTGTCCCTCTGGCCCAGTTAGTACTTCCAGGTGGTTCAAAGAAGAAAACACACATGCTGAGAAAGTGCCAAAATTGTAAGAGTGGCATCCCACTGCTGCAGCCATCTGGTGGACATTCCCTGGAGACAACTCATTTCATCCCCTCATAGGGCTCCTTCCACCTCTCAATGCCCTCCCAGTTTGGCACATCTCCCACTGCCACCACCTCCGCTGGTGCAGCCAGTGCTCAGAGATCAACCAGTGCTGGGGGATCGGCCAGCGTTCACCAGAGTGGGACCTGACTGGTGGAGCCAGGACGGGCCACGCATGTGTTTGGTTCGTGGTCAACATCAATCGCAGAGCGTGTCCCGAGGACCAGAGGTGAGCAGGGGGGTGGTGGAGGACCCGGGGAGGATGGGGCAGGACAGGGGAGTCACGGGCACCCTTCCTCATCGGTTGGGTGTCGTGATGCCCCACTGCCCACCCCACTACTCAGGTGAGTAGTCCAACTCGTCGTTGGCAATGAGAGCCTCCGATGGCACTTTGTGCCTGCCTTTGCTTTTCGACCTGCCACTTGTCCGATGGCTTTCCTTTGCTCCCGCCATTTGCTGGTACGAGAAGCTCTTGTCCTCAGAGGGACCCCAGCCCGGGAAGCCCTCACCCTCGGTGGCATATGAGAAGCCATCATCCACAGAGAAGGGGTCAACATCCACGTCGTAGCGCTGGTAGGTGCTCTGGTGGAGGGCCTCCTCCCGGGCGCTGATCTCCAGTGTGCTGTTCCACATTCCGTAGCCAAAGTAGATGAGCAGACCTGTGGTGGGCAAGAGGGAGAGGGTTGGACCTTGGCTGCCCACAATGGCCCCACAACCCTGGAAAGAATATCACTATAAACACACCATGCCCCAAAAACCAGCACCTGTGCCCCAAAACTCATGTGAGGGTTGGGAGGGGGATCCAGCCCAGCTCACCGTCAGCATCCTCCCACCTGGCACCAGGCTAGTGGCAGCTCATGAGGGCTGAGTGCATCTAAACACACTTATATTTTTTAAGCCAGTGTATTTTGTAGTTGATGTCTGCTCTTCAGATCCATTGAGTTTGTGTTTTCGGGCTGCCAGCTGTGACTCCGAGGGCTGTATGTTTTAAACATCAGCTGGGATCGCTGTTGGCCACCTGACTGTGCCATCTGCAGCTTTGGTGGGACAGCAGCTCCCAGCAGATATGTGGAGGCTCCCAAGTGCTGACAACCTGCATCTCCACCCTATTACCCTCCCAGATATCTTTCTCTCTGGAGTTTTCTTATGCGCTCGGTCTCTCTCCTGCTGGTGCTTGCAGCCATGTGTGCCTCAGCGTTGTTAGGATGAGCGTATTTGGTATCAAAACAGCTCTGAAATCCTGTCTTTCTCCCTTCAGGAGTTTAAATTAATCTTCTGCCTCTAGTCCTCCCTGATCTCACCTTCCTGCACCAATGCTTTGCCCAGAAGAAAATGTACCTGGAGATCCAATTTCCAGTGGATCCTGGGATTAACCTATCCCAAATGTGTGCATGGAGAAATCCAGACTTTTCCACATGCTGTGGACTGGCCATGAGGGCCTGCTTGTGAGGTTAAATCCAGAATATACGTGGCAGGATGGCACATGTCTGCCAGGAAAACAAATGGGATGTGCCTCCCCACCTGGTTGGGGCTGGTGGAGTCCATCACACTTTAATAGAGTGGATTAATTGACTTGTTGCCTTTGCTAGCATCTGAAGAGGTATTATATGTACCCACAGGGGAAAGTATTTAATCACAGTGGATTAAACTGATGCTTTGGAGTCACTTTGCTTCCCAGTAGAAGGGCTTTTACCGGGTCTGCAGCTTGACCTGTTGCCTTTGAGGGCCAGAAAATCACTGACCATGCCTTTTCCACCCCAAAGAGTGCATGTGGAAGCTACTGCCCAATCATTTGGCTTGGGGTGTGGGGTTTCTCAGAGGAAAAGCTTTGCTACGGGATCTCAGTCTTGCAGGTCTGACTCAGGACAACCGATGTCCTCACTAGGAAGCAAAAGTGGGAATGGTAAAATGGAGGAAAAAAAAGTGGTAGCAACCTCCTCCTGAAGGATGAAAACTCCTCCTCCTGAAGGATGAAAACTCCATGCCTACTCTACACTCTGAGATGCCAAAGGGAGATCCATGTCATCTCATTCATGTCATCTCCTGCTCTGCCAGCTGAGGTCAAACATTGGGAGGTTCCTGAGAAAAGTGGGAAGACTTGTGAGGCCAGTGTGGTGGGCCTGTACCTGCTCACCCTTCCTCCAGGAGAAGTGATTCCTGCCTTTATGGGAGGTGGTCACTGACTATGACCTTTGTATCAATCCTCTTTCTCTTTCCTCACCACTTTCTCCCTCTTAAACCCAGGACCCTGAACCCTGTTGCCAAAGCAGGAGGCTCCTGGTGGGATACTTGGCCAGGGGTGGTCCTTTTGGGTGCTAGCACCAGGCTCAGAGTCTGTCGGCTGCGCCTGAGGTTCCTGTGGAGTGCTGCTATATATGTTTATCCACATAAACATATTATTTCTGTCTAAGGAGTCTTTGGCTTTGATATTGTTTTGCTTCAGTTCTCTATATTCCAGACCTGGGACACTTCAGGAGGAACTATGAGAACTGTTCTTTTTCTCTTGGGTTTGAGCAGTTAATGCATTGTAATGTCAAGCAAGGGAAAGTACGGACGTGTCAGGCTCCTGGTTATGTGCCATGAAGCCTAAATTTGGCAAAAAATGGTCCACAACAGAGCCTGTGAGTCCCAAGATCCTCCTACCACAAAGTGAAGGACTTAGACCAAGAAAAGGAGATACAGATCCCTCACTCTGTCTTTCCCAGGGCTGCTGGGCTTGGGCAGCTCTGGGCTTTGGAAACGCAGTGCTGAGATTTTGGTGTGGGCTGCTGAAGAGCTCAAGTGGGTGAAACAGCAAGAAAGGAGGCAGATTTCTGTAGGAAACCTGTCTGCAAGGCAATTTCCAAAACCCACCTACTTTGCATCAAAAGACTCATCAAAATAGTCACCTTTGTGTGGAGCAGTTTACTTCCATCAAATTGACATCTTCTGGAGGTGTAATTTTCCATTTAGCTGTGGTTCGGGGGCTTGATTAATGGAGGTTTCTGAGAATTTAAGGATGACAAGGGGCAAATGCAAAAGACTGGGTATGTCCCAGCTGAAGAAGCATCAGCCTAAGCACTCTAATTAGGGAAGTTATTATTAACATCTTTTCAAAAGAGTGTCAGTTAAAAAATTAAAATAAATGAATCTGGGACTCACCCACAAAACACCAGACGGCAAATCGGATCCACGTGACTGTGGAGAGCTTCAGCATGAGATAGATATTCACCAGCATAGCAAATGCAGGGACAAAAGGTAGACAAGGTGCCATGTAGGGCAGCTTCTTGGGGTTTTCTGGCTGCTGCAAGATCACGAACACCAGCACGATGATGAGCAGGATCATCAGCACAACGAGGAGGACAGCCCACCAGCTCTGCTCATAGATGTAGTCTGCCCCAAAAATGATGAAGGAGCAGAAGATGAACATCAGGACGAAAAGCAGGATCACACAGGTGGTGACCGTGTGGCCGGTGGCTGCCGTGGGGCGGTCCATTTTCCCTGGCAGTCCAAGGTGGATCCGCATCGTGTAGTAGCGAGGGCCGATCAGCTTCTTCAGCTTGATGAGGTAGATGTTCTCAGACTCATATGCCTCTATCCCTGAGGTCATGTCAACCGTACCGTAATTGGGGTGGTTCACATTGTAGGTGGATTTATCAGACTTCCCAATCAGCATCTCGTTATCCCCCAGCGATGGCAGATTTTTTGCCCCACATGTGTTGGTCGGTGGGCCAGCAAACTCTTCTCCTTCGCTGCCTGGGGAGCAAGCTTCCTTCTCGCAGTCGGCCAGGATGCCCTCCTTCTTCTTGGTGTGCTCCTCAGAGAGGAATTTGACAAAGCCATCGATGTCACTCTCAGGCTGGTACCGGAGGAGCAGGACACAGACAGAGACCAGCGTGTAGGCGAGCAGCGTGCCGATGGACATCATTTCTATCAGGTCCCGCAGGCTGACCAGCAAGGAGAGCAATGCTGCCAGGAATCCAGAGACAATACAAGCCACTACGGGAGTTTCTGTGTAAGAACTGACGTGGGACAGAAATCTGGAGTGTGAAAGAGTGGCAGAAAGTTTAAATTGCAGATGGCAGCAGTTCGCTGTTGCTATAACCCTTACCCTGCTGGAGGGACCAGGCTCAGAGCTGTGAATCCTCCAGCTCTCGCTGCTTTTTGGACCTTAGACTCCAGACATCCAGAGACTGGAAATACTGCTGAGGCTGGGTCTGGAGCTAGACCTAGGTCTAATCAGCTCTGTGCAAGCAAAAATGAGTACTGGGATGCTTTCAAGTAAGTGCTTAAATTTGATGTATTTAAATTGCTCTCCTTTGTGAGTAACTGTTGAATTAAATGCTCATCCTCCCATAGGATAAATCCCAGGTACTAGCACCAAATGGAACTTTTGTGTAGATCTCTCCTGATTTCTTTTCCCCCCCAGGATTTTGGTGCTCTGCAAGAAAGGAGCCTGTGGGTGCCCTGTGCTCCCTGCAGTGATGGCACCAGGCTGCCTGGATGTGGAACAATCCCCATCTACCCCAGCACACTTCCTCCAGGATTCAAAAATAAATGCCATCATGGGCATGACTGACCTGAAGAGCAGCCCGTCACCGGCCATGGCATAAATGACTCTCGGCATCGGGAAGAGGGAGCCCAGCAAGCTGACAGTCAGGCCAGCCACAGACCCGATGGCAACAATGAACTTGGCTGCGTAGAAGCCATGGACCACAAACATTTCCATCAGCGGGGACTCAGTGTCAATGGCGTCGTATGGCACCATCAGCGTGAGGATGATGCTCACCTGGGGAGAGTGAGAGGAGCAGGACACGGGGGTCAGCTAGGGACCAGCAGAGCACATGGACCTCAAGGATGGAAAGCCAAAAAATTTCAAGCCTGATTGGATAATACCCTTATGTTCCCTGTGGAGGGGATGTAAAATGCTGGAGGTAAGGTCTCTGAGGGCAACAAGGCAATACCTTGATGCAGGAGGCTGGTGGGACTCGATGGGGTTATTGACACTCGCATTGGTGAACACACAAGTTCCTGTGTGTGGGCAGCACTGCCTGAGTCATGCCCTCACATTTTGGACCGGCCCATTACCTGGGGCAACACTCTGATCTGATTTGAGCCAAAAAGAAATTGGTTTTGAGGGAAGCCCACCATGCTGCAAGACAGGTGGTGGGTGAGTTTCTTTGAAATGATCAGAAAAATACTTTTTCTCCTTCACGAGACTCAATTTTGCTCTTTTACACGTAAAATCCCTGCATTTCTTGGCATGTGGAGCAGCTAGACCTCTCTCATGTGGCCATCCCTGGCCATCCTCTTCCTCACTTGGATCCTCTCCCGCATTTCTGGCAGAGGTAGGGCTGCTATTCCCTAGAACATGGAGAAAGGTTGCTGCTCCTGCATCTTTACTGCACTTCTGGATACAAAAAAAGCTATGAATGGGATTGAGGTGTGGGGAAAAAAACTGCTGCCATCACCTCCTTTCAGCCATCAGAGAGAATTCAGCAGGGTGATAGGAGCCTGGGGGCAAAGCGGGTTGGGACTGAGGGGAGCAGATGTCTTGGCTCCAACCAAAGAAATGGACCTTGTCTGGGGGGTCAAACTGGAACACTGGCTCGTGGGGAGGGGAGCCATGCAGATGCCCAGAAGGAACATGCTATACAGATATGTATATATTTTTAAATATACATATATATACTCTAGATTTATATCTATATATGCACACATTTCTGTATATATAGCTAGTACTTACAGACACATATGCTGTCAAGCACGTGACGAGGGAGGCCGTGATGGCGTAGGGGATGGAGGTGTTGGGGCTCTTGGCTTCTTCTCCCGTGGTAGCGATGATGTCAAAGCCGATGAAGGCATAGAAACACGTCGCAGCCCCTTTGAGCACCTGCGTGGAGGACCGAGTATCTCAGAGGTAGGAGGGATCGTGCCACCCAGCCAGGGAGAGGGAATCGAGTGAAAATGAAGGAGCCCAGTTCTGCCAGGTTGGAGCTAAAGGGGGAGCGAGGCAGATCAGGGAGGGCACACATTGAGATGGGTGTTCCCAGTGACCCTGGGAACACCCATAAACTGGTGGTCTGGTCTAGGGAAAAGACTTCAACTTGTGGCCCGAGGCACTGGTGGCATCTGCAGCTCACTCATGGTGCACCACAAACCTGTGCCCAAATTGGAGATCCTGGCAGCGATGGAAGAGACAATTAACCAATTTTGGGTTTTGCTCTCACAATACTCCTCCCTAAAGCCATTGACATTAGTAGGGATTTGTGGCATGTTTACATGTTCTGTCTTAGCGAGATGTCTCATGTGGCAGCGAGATCCGCCAACAGAGGAAGCTGAAGAGAGCAGCAGCAGTCAGATGTGCGCTGCTCTCCAAACAACCCCTGTTTTGCTTGGAAGCTGCAGACAGGTTAGGAGCACACGTTGGAGGACTTGAATGAGGATTTATTTGTACTGTTTAGTTATTTTTATTTAATGTGATTTAAAAAAAAATATACAATATTAGCAAGGATGTTTATGGGATTGAAAGGCTGAAAAAGGGTAAAGACTATGTGGCTGGGAGTGAGATAATGTGTAAAACTCTCGCGTGCGTCTCACAAGCTGGGTACCACGTGCTCATCACATCTCTGTTGTCTCAGCTATTTAGCTGTGGAGCAGAGAGTAAAATTCATCTCTTCCAGGGGTGAATTACCTGCAATTACCTTTCTAAAGTGTCTCCTCTGCTCCTGGCAACCTCATGCCCATGATGAGGTGGATTTACTTTTACAAACAATTTGGGAGACAACCAACTAGCTGAAGATGATGGGAAGACCCTATTGATTTCGATGTGTTTCAGATACACATCTTTTAAAATTCTCTATTTTTGCCAGAAGGTATTTGGGAGGGGTGAGTTAGAGCAAAACACCTATTTTCTGTTTTCTCTTTTTCTTTCCTATTGTATGGCACAAAAAGCCAAGCACAATCCAAAGGTAAATATGACCTCTGCTCTCAAAGGGGCCTCAGTGCTCTTCTCGCTGTTGTTCTCTGGCAGAGAGGTATTGATTTACTGAAGGGAGGTGCAGGGACTGTATGGCAGCTTGGGAACTTCTCAATAATCAAGATTCTTGGTTTACTTTACTTCCTTGCTTATTTTTCTGCACAACACTCCGGTGGAGTTGAGCAGTGTAAATCTGAGAAATTATCTTGGGTTTAGGCCAGATAAGATATTTTCAGTCTCTGTTCATCCTTGGATAAAAACCAGTGCAAGCAAGCTAAAAAAGCCAAATATGTCCAAATTCTCGGTCAGCTTTGAGGGAACATCCATAAAATAAGTACTGGCAGGTGGCATTATGAAGTGCTCAAAACAAATGCTTGAGAACATTGTTGTTGAAAGCCAGCCAACACAAGTATCTCCCCCCTCCACAGAGGCTGAGCCAGCTCCTCCTCAGAGTCCTGTCTCAGATGGCCACTGCTTTTTGCTCTGTCGCCTGGCAATGAGTGGCATTTCCTGGGGTATACTTTCATGTGGAGTTTGGCTCTCCAGGAGGACGTTTTGGAAACGTTCTGGGTTTATTCTAAGAAGTGGCAGGAGATACGGGCAAAGTATTGCCGTGCTCTTTGGGTTTGGTGGAGCGGTCTGGATCCAAGCCTGCAGTGGTGAAAGTTGGAGGTCCCTGGCCAAAGGTGGGTTTAGCAGGGTTGAGACTTGGAGAGTGCAGTGGAAGTAGGGTGCATATACCATGAGCAAGGCTGAGTGGGTGGCAGGTGGGTGGCACTACTTAGGTGCTGCATGTCCCTCCGGGCACCCAGGACTTACCCCCGGCCATCCAAAGGGCAGAAATTGCCCTTCAGCCCAGTTGTCGCCTTTGACATAGAAGAGACCAGCGATCATGATGAAGATCCAAACTGCCAGGTTAATGATGTTGAGGACGTTGTTCAGCCCCACTGAGTTTTTCACCCCCATGGCCACGATGATGGTGACAATGACAGCAATGACCAGAGCAAGAAGGTCAGGGTACGACTCCTCTCCTTTCCCTAGGAAAAAGAAAAGAGGTGTGTAACTCTCCATTCATAGCTGTGGGCAGAATCTCCAGAAACTCTGGGTGGGCTTTTTAAAATGTTTTTCAGACCCTCAGACCCTGAGGCTTTGCAGAACTCCTTGGTCTCATTGCAAAGGTGGCTGCCAGATGCCCTTGATTCTGCCAGCTAAAATTGTTTTATGAAGGTGATAAATCTTGATGCCTCAAGACATTATTAGGAATTTTGAGAGGGCAGTAAACAAATGATCAAGTCTCAGTTTGTGTAACATCTGCCAAGTACTAACTAAAAATCAATCAAACATCAAGCTTTCATGACGCAGGTACAGAACAGCTAGCTGGTTTACTTACTGCTAGGAACGACAGACTGCTGCTGGAACTCCTGGTCATACAGGACCATCACACCCCTGAGTTTCTAGATGGCAGCACTGCAGACACCAGCTTGTACCCTCTAACAAAGCTCTGTGTGTGCCTTTACAGGACCAAGTAGAGTGCTTGTACCAGGTGAGATGCTCCTGCACTGTCGATAGCCTCTGACATTTTTCTAATTTTTCTGGATGTTTATTCTGTGACCCTATTGGAGTGCTGTATGCAGTTCTGGAGTCCTCAGCACAGGAAGGACATGGACCTGTTAGAGCAGGTCCTGTGCGGGGCCACGTAGATGATCAGAGGGGTGAAGCCCCTCTGCTGAGAGGACAGGGTGATCCCCAAGGGGCTCAAAGCATCCTGTATCCCACTCCCCCAAATCCCATCTGCGAACCAGACTGCAAAGGCAAAGTACCAGAGACAGTCGGATGGTAAATAATGAATGAAGCCCTAATATCCATGTCTAACTTCTCATCGAGCTTCCAATTACTTTTCAGGCCCTAATTAGCTCAGATAGCTATGTGCAGTGTGACGCACCCAGTCCGTTCAATGTCCCAACGCTGTTGATCATCCAGCGGCTGATGGTGTGGTTGGCCAGCGAGTCAAACATGCTGCTGAGGGCACTGGCCCCTGCAGCCGTGCCGATCAGGTACTCCAGGATGAGGTTCCAGCCGATGAAGAACGCCACGAACTCCCCCACCGTCACGTAGCTGTAGGTGTAGGCAGAGCCTGTGGTCTTGGGGACCCGCACACCAAACTCAGCGTAGCAAACGCCTGTTTGGAAAAATAAAAAGAAACATAAGGGATACGTGCTTGGAAGAGGAAAAAAGTAAAACTGCCTTGGTCCCACCTGTCTGGTGGTGCCAGTAGGCACCCAGGGCTATAGTTCAGCAGCAGGAGGAGCTCAGAGACATCACGGGCGTCCATGGTGACCCTCCTTCCCCAATATCTTGGCTTAAAAAGCCTCCCATTTTCATGTTAAAATCAAGCTGTGAGGGATTTTTTGTTTTGAGGATACTCAGTTCAAACCATACTAAACCTTTAGAGCCTCTTGTAGAAGAACCTTCTTACAGGTGTCCCTGATAGGGTACCCTCTGGCATGATCAGCTCCAGCTTTTCCTGGGATTTTATCACATTTTTTTATTTGTGGTATCAATATTCTGACACATTCCCAGCTCTTTTGGTTCCAGAAACCTTAATAGCCCTAGGGTTTGCCTAGGAAGGGTGGTTACAGTAAGACCTGCCAGAAGAAGGTGTTTGGGTTTCTCCAAAGCACTGTGGAACTCAAGGAAGTCATGGATGGTTATAGCAATTGCTTGGGATCCTGGACCGGTGTTGGCCAGCCTCATCCTAGAGTAAGATGCCACAGGAAGGCTCACACAAGGCTAAACCTCTCACTGCCCTGGCAGTGCAATCTCCAAATGCTCATCTTGGGTTATTGCTATGCAGATCCAAGCACGAGCACTATCCTGGTCATCCCTGCTCTCATTTGTACCTATGCAAGAAGAGTTTGAACCCATCTTGCATAGAGAACGTAAGTTATTTTTACACTGAAAAATGTTACATATAAGCCTCACTCCGAAGAATAATCGCAAAACTATCTTCATAGAAGGAGAGAAGAAAAGCAAAAGGGAGGACTTAACTGGAACTCTTTGGGAGGCGATTTCAGTGGACTTTAATACTTTCCAAAATCCTCATGTACTTACTATGTCAGAACACTTTTCAATAAAAACCTGACCCTGACACACTGCTGCCTTAAAACAACCACTAGCTTTTATTTAAAAGGAATGGATAGACTTAGTCATAAATTCCCCAAATATTAGTCAGAACAAGTGCTGGAAGGGCACACTGCATCCTGCATCTTTAGCACTGGTCAGGACCCTGGCCTGAAGACCCCAGTTCAGCTCCTACAGGTTGACAGGTTAGGGCTGTTGTTGTCATTGTGTACACAGGTAGTAATTATTGAGTTCTTTATCATAGAATCATAGAATGGTTAGAGTTGGAAGGGCCCTTAAAGATCATGGAGTTACCAACTACTTTTCTCTATTTATAAGATAATAATTACTTCAAAATTGCAATCAGTACAGTACAGACAGAGGAACGAATAATTTATAGAAATGTTATGAGGTCACTGCTCTTACTGAAAGTGTAGTTTTCACACAGTATGAAGATGGAATTATTGAATCCCTATGATGAAGTTGGTGGTGTTCCTGTTATTGATATTGGAGGCTTTTTATATTCCATTCACTGTTTAACTTTCTTTAATTTGATGCTGGCAGCGTTTTTCAATGGGACTTTTCAAAACTTGATCTCTGTAAAGCAAGTCCAACCGCAGGAGCAGCAGGACATCCCCATCACCCAGCCCTACAGACAGTCATTATTCAAAGCTGATGAAAAATGCATGCACTTGGCAAACGTAAGACATTCACAGATAACTAGAGGCCTGAATGATTTATGAAGCAGGTGCTCTGATGGGGACAAGTATCCAGTTTCTCTCTTTGATGGCCTTAAAAATCATATAATCTTTCTTGGAGGTAGCTCTGCTTTTAGCCAATGACAAGATAAGACTTAAAGAGGATTGTTATTGATACAGAATGATAATGGCAAAGCAAAGATATTAGTATGTATAAAATGTTTTGAGTTTTAAATTACTCTACTAGGATCCCAAAAACAGAAGAGCAGTCTTTCACTATACGTTTGCATTCAGGAACACATTGTGCGTATCTGCATTAGGTATTGGTATACATTAAGAAAATAAACTCTTTTCTATCATTGCATGCAGTATCCAGTCCAGGGGACATGACATACAAGATCTACCATCTATCCCTGATTACCACTGGCCATATGGGGTGGCATTAATCAAGCCACTTTGCTTTGGGGTGCTGCAGGTCCTCCATCAGAAACGGGGTTCACAGCACTTCCCTTTCTGCTTAAAAAGAGAGATATCATCATAATTTATTAGGATGTAGATTTTACCTGGGTGCAGATAGTATCGTCAGTTATTCATGGCTATTCCCCAGTCCCCAGAGAGACACAGCTCTCCTGGAGTCCCTTGCAGAGCCAGCCCAGCCCCAGGAGTGTAGGCAGAGGCTCCGCACACTCTCCCCACCACAACTCTTTGATTTGGAGACAGGTCTCTTTTTTTTCTCCCCAGTCAAGAGTGATTGCAAGTTTCTGTAGAAAACAAGCCAGCACAGTGGTTGTTTGGAAGAGCAGCCTTTTTTGTGGAAGACCATTTCCTTTCCTTGAGTAATTGGCATGACAGTCATTACGCTGGCGTAATTATACAGTTATTGACATTATTCAGAAGGACATAAACACAGCTGAGTGGTTTGGTCCATGACATTGTCCCTTCCAACATCTCATCTACAAATCCTCATTTTCCAGATTTAATTGACCTCTTCACTCCCTGGTTTATCTTGTTTGGGGGTAGGAGGTGAGGCAGCCGCAGCTTTCCATCCAGCACATCTCCGTTAGATGTTTTTGTGTTAGCAGTGCCTTGGGCACGAGGACACACAGGGACCATGAGACATCCCACAGGACACTGGCACGATGGGAGTGATGTTTCAGGTGAAATAAGCCTTTGGGGAACAGACTTTCAGCAGCACTAGAGGTAACACCATTAATTCATGCTGCTCTGCAAGAATTCCAGAGGGGCCATCCTTCGTTAAACAAGAGCAGCCAATTTATCAAGGCAGGTACATGGCAAAATCCCATTTTCAGCAGACCACTGACCCTGTCCAGTGTGTTTCATGATCACTGCATGCAGATATATAAAAGACAGCTCCATTAAGATAATTTCTTTAACAAAAGGACTCCCATTTCTCCAGCACCGTCCAAGCAGTTCGTGATCAGATGCAGCTGGAGCCCCTCATCCTGGCCCTTGTCCTTCAGTCCAGCAACACCTGAGGCACATGCTCATCTCTTCCTTCCTCCATCATGCACCTTGGCTGTTTCTGAGCATACTCCTGCATGGGTACCAGGTAAGAATATGGCAATGTACTCCAAAACTTTGTGGCTTGGTGCCTGAAACCTCCATTAAGAGTTGCCGGGGTTGTAAAAGTGGTTCCCGTGGGACAGAGTCACTTCTTTTCTTGCATGGCCTGGCACAAAGGCTGTGGGGTTGTGTGGCAGAGAAAACTCTGCCTTGCTGGTAACCATTGTGAGGGAGGACCTGAGTCTTGCCTGAGCTTGCAGTGAGGTGTTTGCAAAATGCAAAGGTTGTATGACTTTAGGAAAGGAGACCACTAAAGCGATGAGCAATGGCTGGTGGGAAAGTCTGTGGAGAGGGTGAGGGGGTTGGGTAAGATGCAAACTGCTGATTTTTCCTGAGAAGGGCTTTTGGTTAGAGATGGGGATGAGTGAGCAATCCTGGTGGTAGCAGTTGGTGGAGGGCGCCTGTGGTGTCCCCTGAGGTAAAGGCTTTGCAGAGGGAAGTTGGACAAATGTTTCTATTTGAGAGCTAAACAAAAGGCCTTCCAGTGAGAGAATGAAAGAGGCTGATTTAATTTATCAGTTTAATCAATGATACTATATCTGTAACTACCCTGACAGGGCACACGTTGCTTAAACCTAAGGGAAGGCATAACTCGAGTTTGTCAAATCGATGAAATTATGAAATTGAAAAAAAACCCCTATCTGAAACTGGGCTAAACATAGAAGAATTTAGGGTTTTCCCCCAGGTGGGACCTTCCCAGTGGAGCTTCCCTATGGCTGCCACCCAGCAAAGCTGAATGGCTTTCTGGAAGGGGCTTTTTTTTAGCCAAAACCCTCTTAGGCTCGCTTTGCAGACAGTGGGATCTGACTCTGTGATCTTCAATGCGTCAGGGGAGAACGGGTGGTCTAGTGATCCCATCTGGCCCTTAAAACCATGAGAAACTCCTTAAAAATCTCTCTGTGTACACTTGTCCCATCTCTGTCCCCAGTAGACCGGGAGTGACCATGATGAAATCACTTCCCCCATGAGCCTGATAGCCTGTCTGGCTCCTGAACTCTTCCTTGGTTCTACTTGCCAAAAACGTGTTGCTGTTATAAACAAGAGCAGTGTCAATGATGAAGTGAGGAAGCAGCCAAAGAAGCTATCAAAACACTGCGTCCTTCACAAAAACACTTTCCCAGGGCTACAAAAGCAAGCGGAGATGAAAGCTGAGCGGGAAGCGGTGTGGGCTCCCATGGATGAAGGCGGGAGGAGCTCCCCGCAGTGGGGCAGGGCTCGTATCTGGGGTGAAAGAGCCCCTTTTGGAGGACAGCGTGTTTTTGTTAGGTGAGACCCACCCAAGCTCCGTTTGCTCTTGGTTTGCATCATGGCCAGCAAAACCCTCGCAGAGGAGAGAAAGCAGATAGTGGGGAAAGGTAGAGATACTGATGTTATCTGCTGCCTGGGTTAAAAAAAAGGCCATTTTAGTTCATTTCTTGTGTTGGGATCTCAAATAATTGTTGGATAACATGGCATCTTCTCAACTCCTGTTCTGGATTGAACTGGTGGTCAATGTGTCCAAGCTGCCTTGTCATTGGGCTTCAGCTGGGGAGCAGGGAGGCAGGACTGCCAATGTGGTGGTCCCCAGCCAGCATTGCTGGGATCTTTCTCTGGCATGGCACTGGGGAGAGCGTGATGTTTGTCTCAGGGCATGTAGGTGGTTCAACCTCACATCGGCTTTGGTGGCATCTCAATGGAGCAGCACTGTGAGCTCCAGGGAAAGGGCACGATGTGCTTCTACCTCCCCCTACAAAAAATCCGGAGGCTTGGAAAGCTGACCCAGGCCGTTAAGCTGTGTTTTCAGTTCCTGTCTTCTCTCAAAGCCCTTTGCCATTTACTCAAGTTTTCCTTATCCAACCCACGGATAAAAGCTGGATACCAGACTGACACAGCATGCAAAGTCCTCTGAGCCGGGAGAGCAGGAACATCACATCATCGTGTTAGCACTGATCTGGAAAGGACAAATGCCAGCAGTACTGGCTTCATGTGGAAACCGCAGCTTGAGCCATATGCTCAGCTGGGTTCCTACGGAGGAGACAGAATTCACCGGTTTCTCACTAAAATACATAGTTCCTCTCTCTCTGCATATTTGTTTGTTGGGGTTTTTGTTTGGAAATTCAAAGAGTGATCCTGCCAATAAAATCAACTCCAACGCTTGTGGAGGAATTAATTAACTGTTAGCAATGTCCACAGCAAAAGCAGATGGCCCTGGTGCTACCCAAGCCACTGATATCCTTTCTGTTGAAGCAGAGGGTCCCACAAGCCATGTTGAGCTCTTGCTCCAAAACTGTGGCTTGGCTGCAATCTCTGCCCAGGATATGCTCCTGAAAACTCTTGCTGGTGTTTTAAAATGTATTGACCACAGGATCTATCCTTGAGGAAGCCTTCAGCAGCTCCTCAGGGGTAGTTATGCTTGGGCTGCTGGCTCCCAGTACAGAGTTTGGTCTGGTATTTCGGCGATGAGAGATGGTGCACCCCCCAAGCACTGGGTAAGCCCAGTGTGAAAAGGTGTTTTTAGGCCATTTTAGGGGAAGTTATTATCCCCTTTTAGCTTGTGCTGCTGAGCCCGGGTCTTGCCAGGAATCCATCCACCCATAAATGGACCCAGAGGATGGACGAGATGGTGTGTCCCTCAAACAACCCACCCATGTGACTCACCTGACAGGATAGAGGCAACAGCAGCAATGATGAAGGAAACGATGACCCCAGGTCCTGCCATCTCCTTGGCCACCAGGCCAGACACAACATACATGCCGGTGCCCACGCAGCTGCCGACGCCGAGGGAGATGAGGTCGAGGGTGGTGAGAACCTTGGCCAGCCTGGCACCCTGGGCGGTGGCAGTCCCTGTGCCCTCCAGCATCGACTCCACGGGCTTGGTGCGCAGGACGCGGGTACGGAGGGCATAACCTGCTGCCCCCCATGGCACCCGCCGTGGGTCCAGGCGTGAGAAGAAGCCGCTCATGGCTGGTGCTGGGCTCTACGGAGATAGTCGTGGATGGTTTTGACTGTGCCTGCTCAGGGCTGTAGCTGCATCACCGCACTCCAGCTTCCTCCTGCGCTGGCAGCCTGGCTGCAAGAGAGAGGAAAAGTGCTTGCCAGGTGGTTTTCAACAGAAATAGCAAAGCAAGAGGGATGTGCTCTGTGTAGAGGAACTGACAGGGGCCCCTGAGCCATTTTCTGGCTAGGCTTTAGCACTGGGGAACCCTCGGGGCCAAGGGGAGCCTTGCTTTCACCAATGCTTCTGCTCTGTAGAAATCTTTCTCCATCCCACTTGTTTTGTAAAACAGAGATACTCTCCCCCCACACTTTATGTTTGTCTGCGTTATTTTAGTCCCAGTTATTAATACGGCCCCATAAGCAACAGGAACCTGATACTCTTCAAGTGCCCATTATGTTGCTTAATTGCTACCAAAAGCAATGGTGGCTGTGTGTAACTGCAAGGTGATGGTGGCCCACCATGGCACCTTGAGCCCTGGTGGGGACCAAGTCCAGCTCCAAGCTCAGCAGCACCTCAGGGGTGCTCCTGTTGGTACCATATGGTAGCCCACCATCGCCATGCCTAGCCACATGGGACCTTCTGCAGGACATCACTGTGTTCCACCTGCACTGCAGAAGAAGAGAGCCTGGGACTGTGGCTTTGCTCCTGTATCCACCCTGTGGAGACTGCTGTCTGCCTGAGCCAGGCTGTGACTTGTTATGGGGCTTGAACACCACCCATTATAGGGATGGGTGATTTTTTTGGTGCTATGGAAGTTGGCTCTTATAGTTTTCTGGCTACTCAGGTTGATTTTTACTTTTTGTGTGCTACCATCATGCTGAAGGGCAAAGTTTTAAAGGATGCTGCATGTTCAGGTCCCAATGAATCATGTGGTTAAACAAAAGTCTTTGGTGTGGTGGGGTTTTGCCCCATCCCTGGAGGGGTTCAAGGCCAGGGTGGATGGGGCTTGGAGCAACCTGCTCCGGTGGGAGGTGCCACTGCCCAGGGCAGGGGGGTTGGAACTGGAAGATCTTTAAGGTGTCTTCCAACTCTAACCATTCTATGATTCTTTGTTCAGTTTATCACTTTGTTTTCATAGTTATTTAAACACTCTGTGGGGTTTGGTTGTTTTGTCATTTTTTTTGTTTGTTTTGTTCTTGTTTGGTTGTTGGTTTTTTTTTTTTTAATTAAGAGATTTTGTTTTTATGGAGTAACTGTAACAAGCTTTAAGGTCAGGCTTCTGCGTAGTCAAGGCAAACTGAGAGGAGCTTGGCAGGAACTTTAAGATAGTCTTAAAATTGTCTTACGTTTCCAAATCATGAGATTGTCTTAAAAATCATGAAGTTATCTTGTTTTGTTCTTTCTCTGTGCTTTTTCATCTTGGGTCAGGTTGTATTTTTAAGGACTATTCAGCATCTGCCATTTTCCCTGCTCTCTTTCTGCTTGTTTTTCAGCAAAGTGCGTAGTTCTCAGATGAGCTCCTAAAAGCAGCAGCAATGGCTTCCTAGTGACACGTGAGGACTTCTTGACTTTGGGCAAAATAACAAGAATTGACAATCTCTGCATGCTAAAATTAGGAAACAGGAAAAATAGTTTATTAAATATGAATTTTAGCCTGGCAGTTTCTTTCCTGTTAATACAAAAATCTCTCTCTTTTTTTTTTTTTTAATTGCCTTGAAGACAAAACAATTATTTTTTTTCCATCTTTACATCCAAAACAAATAACGTTGTGTCTACCAGCCAGCCCTGTGTTGCTGGAGTTTATTAAATAAAACACAGCATTCATTTCATGTTTTGGTTGATCATAGTTCAAATTGTGCTAATTTTTTACCTCAAGCAACCACAAGCTGAAAGGCTGGATGTTGTAATTACGAATAATAATAAGGCAAAATCGTTACAGTTTTTGAGCAAATATGCATCTTTGGGTTTTGGGGTTGCTCCAAGGAGTCAGTTGGTTTGTGGCGTGGGCTGCATCTCAGGTAGGGTTTTCCTTTCTAGTTTAGATGGTTTGTTTTGGAAGGGGACAGCTGGAGCCAGAGCTCGGTGGGTCTACACCAGCTGGGGTGAAGCAAAGCAGCCCTTGGGGCAGTGGGTCTGTGTGCTGGCACCTCCAGGGTGGCTCTGTTTTGCCGGGGCTGTGTTTCAGCTATGGGGGGAAAATAACTCCTGTAAGCAAAGTGATTGCCAGCCAAAATTCATCCTCCTTTTATCCAAACTGCAACATCTCCAAAGCACAGGCTGGCAAAGAGGTCTTTTTGTAGTTCACCCAAACACTTCCCACCCTTTAATTATTGTCCTTGAGCTTTACAAATGCTCCTAGTTGAGTTTGAAAGACTCGGGTTGCTCTGCTTAGGTTTGTGCCAGGTTGACTTAAACTAGCCAGGAAGCTGGGCAGAAGTGTCTGTCTGTTTTTTGAACAGTTACAACTGAGACATTCTTATCTCTGTGCAATTTTCCCATGTACTTTGTGTGCTAAGAAAATACCTTTCCCAAGTGAACCTGTCCTTGGTTTGCTCATGCCACAGAAAAAAAAAAGAACGTCATAAGATGAAAATAATAGGTACTGAAAAGTCAGCTCTAAACTCTTGCAAGGAAAAGCATAATGAAAATGAGTAGCTAGAAGTTGAGGCTGGACAAACTGAAGTTGGGTGATTACCTATGGGAAGAGATGAACACTGGGAAGAGACAATTTTATACCATTACTGCTTGTTTTTGAGAAGTCTGTGTTTGTCACAAAGGAGTTACTGGGCCACCAGAAGAGGTGGGATGGTGTGGGATGGAGGTACTTGGTCCTTGGTCCCATCATCAACTTTGTGCTTTGGTGTGGGAAGACCTGCCCTGTGTTCTAAGGGAATTGGGACAGATGTGGTTTGAGATCAGCAGGTTTTCATCATTGTGTCTGCAGTGTCCGTGGGAGGCTGATGGAGAGTTTGGGAAGGGTGGTGTGTGTTCTGGTCTCACTGGAGGGATCCACGTGCACACTGGAAAAACCAAAGAGAGTTGAGCATGACGGATTCAGGCAGCCCAGTTCTCTCTCAAGGCACGTCAGGGCACAGAAATTATTTCCTCATCAACATTGCAAACAACCTCAAGGGGAGACATGGCAGCCAGGCCTAGGAATATTTTTAAACTGCTAAAATAATAAAAAACTTAAATATTTTAAATGGGTTAGACAAGGAACTAGCTGGTGGGTCTGTGATGTGCCTGGATTAAAGTTGCTGAGCTGTTCCAGCTGCCTGGGGCTCAGCTGGGGCCAGGTCCTTCTAGGTGGCTGCATATTGCCATGGGGCATCCCAGTGTAGCCCTGGGATTCTTATAACCCCTCCTGAGGCACCAGGGGGAAAACAACCTCCAAAACATGTGAAACAAAATAACTCTATAATTGCTGCCATATTCAATTAAAGCAATCATTCGGAACTATTCCAGATGTTTAAGCGAGGTCAGCATATTGCTGCTCTGTAGCTTGGAAAACACCCTTTCACTTCACTTAAAGCCATAAAAAAAAAATTATCTGGTGGGTGGCAATGATTTGCGAGGGGCAGAGACGGTTTGTTTCTGCTCTGCTCCACTAACCTTGGCTAGCTAGAAGCCCACAGCCAGATGGAAGCAGAGTTTTCATTTGTGGTTTTTACCTGCTCTCTTCATTATAAACCTGGGAGGCTCAAGGGAGTTGTGGCTCGGAGGGGACAAGCCCAACTCAGGGAGTTGCAGCCAGGTTTTGGAGCTGCACAGATCTCCATCATCAGTCAGTCTGGGTCGGTTTTTTTCCTGGCTGTCGCTTGCTGCTGCCACTGCGTGCTTGTTAGCAACCGCTGTTTGTACCGAAACACTCTTCTTCATGAGGGTAAATTAACTAAAACAGCAATCAAGTTGGAAGGAGAGGTCTAAGTATTTACAGGCATAGATCTTCCTTAGTGTCTGGGCTGGTGCTGAGTTATTCTGGATCAAAGCTGCTTTCTGCCGGTTGCCCTGTGCTGGTGAGATGCCCCTCGGCATCGCCTGTCCTCATCACCCCCTGAAGATCCAGCTACATGAGCTTCCCAGAACCTCATCTGTGCTTTGGAATGGCTTATTTGATTTTTCTGTTAATGACTCCCCTCCACCCAGGAGTCCACAGGGGCATCCTTAAGCAAAGACCTCTATTTAAAAAACGCCGGGAGCGCAACAAGAGGCAGAATATCGACGGCAGTAAATGAAAAAAGAGAGCTCCTGTTGGTGTATTGATGGAAGCCAGGCAGGGGCTCTCATTAAGAGGAAAAGGTTGGGTTTCTTCTGGTTTTCATGGCTCACAGATGTAATTATTATAGAGGAAAACTTGCTGGGTCTGGATAGCCACGGCACGGCAGGCAGCAGCACCTGGTTTGCTGTAAGGGTTTTTATGGGGGAAAGCCCTGTCCTCCTTGCTCGGGGCCCCAGATGTGGCGCAGAAATGCAGGTTTGAAGCAGGTTCCTATCAAACCCTGAGGTGGTGCCTGCTTTGGACCTCAGAAATATTAATAAAGATGTTGACAGAGGGTGAGAAACTGCCCTGAGACCCCCTTGCCTGCTCTGCCTAGGGGCTGTGGGTGAAGCTGGGCTGCAGCATTCCCCATGGAGAAAAGGAGCCCAAAAGGGTCAAAGGGATGCAAGAGGTGTGTGTGTGTCTCCTCTCCTGTCACAGGTGATGGGACAAGAAGTAATGGCCTCCAGTCACTCCAGGGGAGGTTCAGGTTGGATATTAGGAAAAATGTCTATGCTGGAAAGGTTATTAAGCCTTGGAATGGGCTGCCCAGGGAAGGGGTTGAGGTACCATCCCTGAAGGAATTTAAAAGATGGGTTGACATATTGCTTAGAGACATGGTTTAGCGATGTTTTTTAAAATCAGAGTTAGGGTGATGGCTGCACTAAATGATCTTAAAGGTCCCTTCCAACCCAGACAATTCTATGATTCTACAAGGCGGCTCCTGGCAGCAACCCCCGCTGCAATCCCTGACAAAGGACAAGAGCAAGAAACGCGCCAGCCTGACTTCCCTGCTCCCTCTCCCTCTTTTCCTTTTAATTACCAGCTCACTAACGGTGAGGTGGGCTGGTATGAAGAGAGACGAGCTACTGAATTTCATTACAGCCCCGACAGCAGGCAGAGAAATGACGTCAGTGGCGCGATGCAGGAGTCGGGCAGCGGCTCCGGCGGCCGCCGAGCGGAGGGATGCCTTCTGCCAGGGATGCTCATCACGTTCCGTGTTTTCCTTGCGAGCGGGATTTGATTTGGAGTTTCATCTGCTTGTTTTTCCAGGGCTGATCCCCAGCTGGGCTGCCACTGGAAAAGCTGGCTCCGTCTCCATCATCAGCCTTCTGTAAAGGGATTTAGAAGCCAGGCACAGAGCCGAGAGCCAGGGCTGGTCGGCTGGTCCCTGCCAGTCCCAGCGCTGCTCACGTGGGTCCAGCTTCAGCAATCTGGCCTTGGGCCTCTGTTGTTAATTTTGGGCTCTTTTATTTTTAATCTTTCCTTTTTTTACCTCTGCTTGAGCAATTCAGATGGAGGCTGTGGTTAATTTAAACGGAAATTCTTGCTAAATTAAACTAGTGATATATTTCAGGTTTAAGACTAATTTTCCATGTTGCATCAACTCTAAAAATGAGTTCAGGGATATATATATATATATATATTTAATTTTTTTTGGCTGTGTCTTCATAGCAAAATGGAAGCGGAGGGATTGAACAGCACTTTTCTGTGTTATTTCTATATGTGTTGCTTTATGTGCTTTACCGATGTTAGCACTGCTGTAAGATGGCTAAACATCGTTATCTTCTTTAGCCAAATAAGCAAAATAAAAGAGGAAATATTTAATTTGGTCAAATACAAGGCAAGGGTGTCACACAGCCAGAGCCAGGCCTCGGGAGTCCTTAAACTTTGTGTTCTGGTCTCTAGTGCAGGAGTCAAAAGAACATAGATACGTCATCCAGTGAAATAATTAGTATGTACATAGAGATGACTCTTCTTTCCCCTCCTCAGCCTTCAGAAGGGTGATACAGTGTGTTGGTTTAACCACTGCCATCTCTGGGCAGAGACTGGAGTGCCTGAGCAACTGAAGAAAAGGTGGAGAGAAGGATGGGAGAGGTGTAAAAATCCAGCTGCTGGGTCCTGTTTCCAAAGCTAAAAAGCTACGTCAGTATTTGAGCACCAGTCTTTGGGTACCACGTTCATGGAGGTGAGCAACGAGGAAGTTTAGTGGCCAAGTGCTCATCTGCCTGAGGAATAAACGGGAACTGAAGTGACACGGGTGAAATTGGAGCTGGTTACAGAGAAGGCCAGCAGATCCCTTGGTATTGGGGTATTCTAAACTTTGCCAGGGTTAATTACATTCTCGCTTCACAAGTAGTTGCCCCAGGGTCCCTTGGGGTCCTCTGGAGTGTCAGACTAGAGACAACCAGCTCTGGGGCTGGAGGGATCAGTGTTTTCCTCCCCCTTAGAGGCTGGATGCATTTGGAGGCAGCACCTATTACTCTTACAGCCTGCAGGGGATGGATACCTTTTTAGCCTTTCTGAGATGCTCATGGGCTTCCCTGCAGGTTTGTTTCCTCCCCTTAAACAGTAAATCCACCTCCCCAAGACATCAGATTTTCTGCTGTCCTTCTCCCTTGTGCCAACAGAAAGGAGTCCTGCACCTGGCATTTGGTTTTTCTACTTGTTTTCTGTCTTTTTTGTCCAGGCACCAATGATTTCTCATGATGCAGAGTGGCGTAGGGCTGAGTGCAGGGTACTTATGACAGATACTACAGTCTGAGAGTGCCGAGCTGTAAATAATGCAATATGCATGAAGTGCTCCATTTGTGTTTGCAAAATAGCTATTTAATCACCAGAAGAGGAAAAGAAAAAAAAAAGAGAATCACAAAGAAAGAAGTCTAATCAATTTGCAGATTTCTACAAAGGTCTGGTTTGTCATTGTTGTCTTGAGATGGCAAAGTAAAAGCCTTAAAAAAACTGAAATGATACTGCTAATGCAGGGAAATGACAAATCAATAGATGGGTGAGCTGAGCAGGAGACAAGGAACGAGGAACTTCTTGGAACTGCTCTGACAGGCTCCCTCTAGGAGGGTGGTGAAGCCGCATGAAGTTGGTAAATTTGTTCCTCAGTAAAATGGACAAAAGAGCTACCTTATGCTATGAGTGGTTATTCAGTTGAATTTTCTAAGGAAGCAGGAGAGAAACCATGCTAAAATCCACTAACACCCCGCTAGATACAGCTTGTTGAAAACAACATTGCTTTTGTACCTGCCCACGGTCCTCTGCAGAAGGACCCTTGTGGTTCTGTGCACCTTCAAGCCCTCGTTTGTGTTGGCTGTGTGATTTTGCATTTGAAGTGCAGATGATACCAATGGTTATGGCTATGGGATATGGCCTCCCTCATCCTTCTGCAGTCACAAGGCATAGCACAGTCCAACGTGTGAAACTCCTAAGTGAGGTTTAGGGTCACAGGTCTGGGTGCTCAGACTCTTTCAAGGACTTAATGTGCCAACTTCTGAAATTCAGGCATTTAAAACGCTGTGAGCCAGGTGCCTGGGAACTGAGATTCATCTTGTGCTGGTGCACATTTCTGCAGCCTTCCCTGTGGCTTTGATAGCAGCAACTCCAGAACCTGGGCTGTTACAGGAGTGAAAAAAACCTCTTTTTGCTAGTATGGGATCTTCCCTGGATGGTAGCAAGTTGCCTGTTTGCAATGCTAGGAAATATTGTTCTAGCAGTATGATTGCTGGTGGTATCAGCAGGGTGGTTACAGCCTCGTGTTTGCTACTCTGGGCTTCTTCCTATTTTGGGGCAGTGGATTATACTTTCAGTAATTACTGCTTTGATGAGATACGCATTTTCTGTAATGATTCTCACAGTCAGAGTGGACAAGGGCTGCCTTTGTGTCACTGAAATGTTTAGACCCGAGTTACCAGACGGTCTCTTCTAGAATTATATTCATTTTAAAACCGTCTTTGCTTTAACAACATGCAGGAGGAAATCTCTCTAATTACTGGGTTGCTCTTTCTTTTTCTTCCCTCTGTGGATCCGTACTTTCATGCCTTAGAATGAAAGTCATTACTGTTTGCTCCAGGCAGAAGGGGTTATTTATTAATTTGTGAGCCTTTCTAAACAAAATAGATTTTTCCTGTTGCAAGAGTCAGACTGATGCATCATTATGACAACTTATTTAATTTCTGGGTAGCATTTTGAATCTCAGTGGCAAAAACACAAATTAAACCCTTCAGTAAAAGTACCATTTCAGCACTTTCGGATTTTTTTGTCCAAACCAGAAGAAAAAAAAAGATAAAAAAAATTTATGTATCAAATACAGGATCTGAAAATTTGCTATTTTTAAGCCCCTAGTTTTATTTTGAAGATTGATGTTTATATAGAGATTCCTTTATTCCCCACTCAGAAACTCGTTTTTTTCCTCTCGCTTACCAGCAATCTTCCCGTCTTTCTGTAATAATTTAGTGGGAGTCTGAACTGGTCTTTTACACTGTAAACACATCAGGCTTACAAACACAGTTCAGCTCCTGCTGGGTTTCAAACGCATTTCTCTTTTGTATGTGCACACGGTCTCATTAATTAGTTATGCTGTTCCATCAGTGGTTATACAAATGTAATTGATCATGCCTCACTGCCCTGTTTCCATGATTTTGGCTACCAGCTAATTAATGCAGGATAGGTTCTCAAAGAAATACTTTCCTCAGAACAAGCTGGAAAGACACATTCTTCAATCCCAAGCCTACTGAAGGCTCTAGAAGCAGCAATAGTAGTATATGCAAATCAACGGGGAATTTTTGCATATGAAAAAGGAAGCTTAGAAATGCTGGGTACTTTAGCTTCTTGTAGCCTGTGCCTCTAAATTCCTCAACAGAAGTGTGAGGTAGATTCAACACACTTCCAAGGAAGTGGAAGCTCCTGATGCTTTTATGACATCTTTGGCTACTTATTATCTGCTAGGATGAGAAATGCTTGCCTGACATGAGTAATCCTTCTGCCTCTCAACACAACCAATTACGCAAGTAACGTGAGCACAAGTTGATCAAAGACGATGACTTAGAGTGCAGTTTCTGTGCTTAGTCACTTATCATCATCAGTCAGGCAAATGCCCCACAGCACCGAAGTGCTGTGCAGGGTGAGTAATACACCGTGTTGTGGTGTGAGGACTTTTTGACATTTCCCAGGGAGTTAGTTACAGACACACGCCGAAGACTAAATCAACATCTAGGATGGTACTAAGTGAAGCAGCATTAACTTAAGAGTTGTGTGTTCATAAAAAACGTTAATAGCACAAAAATTAGGGTATTAGAATATTCTTAAGTGGTGCGCACACACTGCCCAGAGATCTCCTTGTAGGGAGGGAATTGGCATGAGCCAACAAGATTGCCTTTAACTTAAAATTTCCTTGCCGTTGAAGCCCTGGTAGATAATTGCATACTCGCTCTTAGCCTCCCTCACTGGTGAGACCCCCAAACCCAGCTTTTTTTACTGAGGCAACACATTTTTTCCTCCCAGCTAAGTAAGTAGAGTGTCCCCATGGTGACCTGCCCTTCCTGGCAAGCGTAACTCAACCGATGTGCCCACACGCAATTAAGAGCGGAGAGTAGAGTTGCTGAAATACTGTTGCTGTAATTCTTGCTTGTGCCCGAGCTCTCAGCCAAAGGAACTTGGCATATTCCTTCTTTCTGTCTTAATTTACTTTGTGTGGAGCTGGTGACTCTAGTTATTAATTGCATGTCTCCCAGTCCCTGTTGCTTCTACAGGCAGTTAATGAGTAGAACACACCTGCTATGGCCCAGGTGCCTTAGACAAGTCGTACCCAGATGCTTCCCAGAGCATCTTGCTGCAGGGCTGGAGTGGTATGAGACCTGACACAGATGCATTCTGCCTGTTGCCAGCCGAGGATGAAGGGCAGGTGGAAGAAGCATACATTTCTCTCACTACCAGACTAGGGTGTCCAGATTCTACCTGGAGACCACCCTGGCATTGCTAGGCACCAGGGAACAGTTGTTCATTTGGTACAACTTAACAGCTTCCTCATTAAGATGTGTTTCAGTAATGTTCTTGAACACATGCTTGAAGATAAAATTTTAATTAGAATGGTTAGAATTGGAAGGAACAGTAAAGATCATAAAGTTCCAATCCCACTGCCACGGGCAGGGACACCTCCCACCAGACCAGGTTGCTCCAAGCCCCATCCAGCCTGACCTCGAACCCCTCCAGGGATAGGGAAGCTACAGCTTCTCTGGGCAACCTGTTCCAGTGCCTCGCCACCCTCACAGCAAAGAATTTCTTCCTAATATCCAATCTAAATCTCCTCTCTTTCAGTTTAGATAGGATGAGAGAGAATGGTTTTAATTGTGCTGCTGCAGATGGAAGGTGTCCAGATGGGCCAGTGGCATCTAGACACAGGGGGTGGTCTCAATCCTCAAGTTTAAAAAACTCTGCTGAGTAAGACCCAGCCTTCCCTCAGGGAGCTGAGGACCTGCAGGAGGAGCGGACCAGACCACCAGCTTAAGTCATGGTCGTCAACAAGCACAAGTTCGTGGCTGCTAAGAGGAGGTAGTCTCAAACCCATACATTTGGCTTTTTAGATGCTTACCTAAAGTTTTAAGATGGGTACACCCACTGGACTCTTGTAACCCATTTCCCTGTAGGCAGCAAACCACTTGATCCTGAAACTCTGTCCTCTCAGAATGAGGACACGGTACTTGAAAAACCTGCTCTGCGAGAGCTCTTCTTCTGTTCGCCTGCCAGGTAGATTTAATTTATGGTATCATGTATTTCAGTAAATTATTGATACAGTCGCCGTGCAAAGGAACAGAAACAATAGAGTCATGTGCTGTGTGGCTCCACCTTGCTGGTTTTGTTTTCTAAGTGCCGGGGCTTCGCTCTGACAGTTTTATTGCAGGGGAAAAAATAGCTTTGTCCTAGGGATGTTCCTGCCTAGTGGCAGAAAGGGATGGGCTGTGATGACAGCATTAACACCAGCTGGAGCAACCTGCCCTGTGCTGGCGACCTCACAGTCTGGAGGCAGGACTGCTCTTCCGTGAGCTGAGAAAACATGCATCCAAGAGAAAAACTGCTCGGTACTACAAGGCAGTTTCCAGTTGGCAGCCACATCTCAGCTGCATCTCATTGCTCATAAACAAAAAATGTTTTGGGAATCTCTGTGGCTCGTGGATCTATGTTAGAATCTGTTCCCACTTAGGCTGTGGGTGGCTTAATGAGTTCAGTAGACTCACCCTGAGAGGTGAGACTCTGGCCAGGTTTGTGTACTGATAAGAAGTGGCTTTAAAATGCCTACTATATTTCTTGACTCTGGATCTTTTGGCATCCCTAGATCTACTGTCCCTTACAGGAATGACAAGTTCAGGCCAACCTTGTCTTTACATTTTATAGACAGAGCTTATCTGGGAATGATTTTATTTTTATTTTTATTTTTTAAATCAATGTGAAAGACACAAATGCTACCCACCTACTAATGTTTTTTTATGTGACTTAGGGATCCCACAACCACACACGGATGAATTATTTGATTTTTTTTTTTTTACATTTTTATTTTTCAAATGTCTTAATAACCCAAACAACATGTTGCTTAAACATATATGTTACGGTGAACTTAATACCTCAGGCACTGGGAAAGCAAAGTTTTGATTATTTGAGGGGTAAGAAGTCTGAGGGACTAGGTATATTCTGTCAGAGACTATTCTGTTATTTTTATTCTCTTTTTTTTAATGAGGAGCCTAGGATTTTGTATTTATGTTTATTTAAGTTCTTGCCATCCCATTTGCTTGGTTGCAAGGCTTCTCGGGATAACCATTGAGAGGTTATCCTGTTCTCACTGAATTTTCTAGAAAAACTCCTGTTGCCTTCAGTGGAAGATGGATGAAGTGTTATTGTATGTGTGTGATTTCAGAACTGAGGAAGCAGACTGTCTTGTGTTCAAGAAGGAAGTAGTGTCAAGTCAGATGACAAAAATATCCTTTCAAATATTTTGGGCCAGAATCCTTTTTGATACAATCCCATCTGAGACTCTGAAGTTTCATACAGAATGAATTTTCATATGTTCCTAAAAAGTTAGAGAAGGGTAATATGTGTCTTGACTTGAGAGTCATGGCTGACTCCCTAAGGAGAATTATTTACATTTTAAATTGCTTCACTTCACTACAATATGCACAAAGGAAGAAATTCTTTTTAGGGAGAGTTAATTAATGAAACAAGTTGGAAAACCAGGGGACTCAAAATATAAGTTGGTCAGTCATTTGTTCTGCTTTTGGTATCTGGTTAAAAATCCCACCCACTGGGAATGTTGTAGTTGTCTAGATGGAAGGCTGGAGCAGCTGGAAGGAAAGTTGTACATCTCTGTGCCTGACTTGGGGAATTAAGGATCAAAGGTATCGTTAAGTCCACCAAGTTCATTTTGGCTGAATGGCAGGCCATTAGCTTTTAGGCAATTACTCCTGCAGGGAAACCAATGACTTGCCTTGGCTAAGTTGCGCCTTTTGGGAGGACACCAAGTCTTGACATAAACAGATGGAGAATCCAGCAGATTTTCTGATAGCTCCTTCATCAGGTCATCAGCCCTCCACTGTTCAAAAGTATGATCCCTCACTTAAATCAAAATGCTTTGGCTTTAGCATCTCAGCACTAGCTCACGCTGTGCCTTTCTTTGGCAGACGGAGGAATAACTCAGTGCCTACTAATGTTTTTCTTTAGAGGCTCTTAGATTCAAGAATCAAGTTGCCTCCTACCCTTCTTTTTAATGAATTGAGCTGCTCAGGTACCGTAGTTCCCCCATCATAAGGGCCTTTCTCCACTCCTTGACAGGTTTCAGCTTTTCTGTTTTCTGTTTGTCTG
This sequence comes from Thinocorus orbignyianus, assembly GCA_013400375.1. Classification (NCBI taxonomy): domain Eukaryota; kingdom Metazoa; phylum Chordata; class Aves; order Ciconiiformes; family Thinocoridae; genus Thinocorus; species Thinocorus orbignyianus. The sequence goes on from VXBW01001196.1 coordinate 569,729, forward strand.
GGGTTTTTTTACTTCCAATTTTATTGTCATTTTATGTCTACTGTATTCTAGCACTCTCAGTTTCCAAGGACTAAGATAAAATTTCCTTCCTACATCTCCCCTTACTGAGCAGGAATTGAACAAAGGTGTTGTTGTTTTTCCTTTGGTCTCCTTTAACAGCTTTTCCTATTGCAGATATTGCCTCCATCCTACATTCTCAGATGTGTACTGTACGTTTGCCTTTACTTTGAGAGGACCTAAGATTCTCTGTTGACATCATTTGCTACTCATCAGTCTCTGTTTTGTTGGCAGAGTTTAACAGCTTTAGCAGATGAAAATGGGAAATAGCACGTGGGCCCTTGGATCCCTGCAAGAACCTCTTCCCTGTTCTCATGCAGCAAGGGTTCCCCGTGGAGCCATAGGCTTTAAGAACAGATAATTAGTCAGTTTAATCTACGTAACTTTTCATTCAAGTACTGGTTTTGGCCGGTTTGAGGTTGTTTGTTTGTTTACAGTATGTTTTTCAACTATAGTAAGTCATATGCCTTAGCAATGTGTACCAATAAGATGAACACATGTAAATATCTTTAGCAATCAAACTTGCAGTCTCATGACAGTTTTTGGGCAATTAAACAAACGCCTTGGCATGCTAAAATGTATTTGCCTACTACTTAGGCACACTGGGAAGATTAATTAGTTAATATGCTAGATTAAATCAGACATGGCCTTTTTGAGCTGAAAGTCTTCTCTGGGGTTGACCAGAGCAATAATGCTTTCTACTCCCCTCAATTTCCCCTCCCACCTCCCGAGCCTATGTTGATGTAGGAAGCCCTACATCAGAGCTCTCTCGGTACAGCCTCTGACAGGGAGGCACTAAGTCAATCTGTATAAACTAGCATTTAATAGGCCACAGAACCTGAGCTGGGAGGCAATTCTGNAAAAAAAAAAAAAAAAAAAAAAAGATTAGGTTTTTCAATAGAGCGGTGCTGAAGGCGGGCAGACGGGGTTGGCATTAGGCAGTTGGAAAAAAATACCCGTGTGGAATCAATAAACAGCCCTGACTCGGGGGTGACGTAAAGAGGAAACCAACTCCATTACCAGCCTGGAAGTCAAAGGGAGTTTTGCCGGCGCCAGGAGGAAGGGGGGTTGGAAATAGGGAGGAAGGAGCAGTCAATGGGGTCCGGGGACCGAGGCCGCCCCGTCGGGGTTTCAGCACCGTGGACAGCGCCCGGCCCCACGTGTGACCCGGCTCCGCTCCGCGCACCGCCCCCCCACCC
>VXBW01001196.1:573692-604663 GCA_013400375.1 Thinocorus orbignyianus
TACCGCCGGCTCCCGGCCGCGCACACAGGGCGGAGGGAGGGATGGAGGAGGGAGGGAGGGAGAATAGAGGAGGGCGGGATGGAGGAGGGCGCTGCAGCTCCTCAATTATTCAGCGCTTCCCCGCCTGTCGCATGTGACCGCCAGGCAATACCCACGGCCCCCAGAGACCTCCCTGCACTGGGATGCCACCCACTCACCCACCCACCCACCGCCTCCTCTCTGCCTGCCCTGGTTGTGGGTGGCTTCCCCCCGCCACCCCCAGTATGATATTACCCGGCTGCTGGAAAATAACTCTTCTTGCTTCCTCCTTCAGAGCAGGGTTTTCCTCACCCCAGAGACAGGGGGTTGGGAACTCCCCCTTGGTTTTCCCCTTGAGCTGCACTTGGGTGCTAATGCTGTAATCCCGGAACATGCAGAATTAGGACTAAAATAATGCCTCATGCACTGCAGTGTGCCCTGGTGTCCAGCCCTCTGCACGGCCTGCCTGGGAGGAGTTAGATATGGGGTGCAGGGTATATTTTATATTTTATGTCTATAGCTGGTTTTGAGGACAGCTGGGATGGCAGGGGGGTTGGAACTTGATGGTCTTTAAGGTCCCTTCCAACTCTAACCATNTGGTGCGGGGCACTCACCGCCGGGCGCGGAGGGCAGCGGAGGGCGATGCTGCGGAGCCACCGCGGGCGCGCACCCCGGTGGGGGCGGCTGCGCTGCTGCAGCCGGTACGCGGAGGTGGAGGGGGGGGGACGACGGGGAAAAGAGGGGGGTGACGGAGAAAAGATGGGGGGGNGTTGGAACTTGATGGTCTTTAAGGTCCCTTCCAACTCTAACCATTCTTGATTCTATGATTTATGTTCAAGATATTTCCATTTTTGTTTCCTGATTCTTGCTATTTGTTTCCCTCTAGAAGCACTCCCTCTCTGTATCTGTATTTGTGCTGTTTTGACATCAAATGCAAAATGGTTTCATCTCCAGTAATGTCTGGTGAGGGTCAGTTTTCAGGCTCCGTTACAGCTGCATCCTATAACTTTTAACAGGACCCATTCCCAGATGAGGGTTGAGCTTCAAACGGACTCTTCATTCTCTAAACACTGAAATGAATGTCTGCTGGTAGAAATGAGAGGCGTAATCCTCCAGCTTTGGGTCAGTTTGGGAAGCTGATATTTGCCTGACATCAGTGACGCCAACAAGAACCTCATCGCTGGCAGTGACCTTCTGGTGACCTGCAGAGAGCAACGCTGCACAGATAAACCTACCCAGGATGTCCATGATCCTAACTTTGTGTGGACAGAGGCTCACACATCCTCTCCGTTTTCCCTTCCAGCCCTGATTTCTGTGGTATTTTTTGTGGCCTTCCAGACGAGTGCCATCATTTTTCCAGTGTCTTACCAGGGTCCTTCCTTTTTCCAGTTTAGCTTTGCCTCCCCCTCTTCCCTCCCTTGCAACACTCTTTTTGCAGCCCCTCTCTTCCCAAACAGGAACAGAGAAGACCCCTCCCAGGTCACTGTTGGTCAGCAGACAGTGTCATCACAGGATGACACCATGCTCTGTTCCCTTCATGCCGCTCTGGCCAGCGTGTATCACAGCAGAAAAAGCCTCACCAGAGCCAAAGTGTGGCCAGCTGATTACTGTCCTCACAACCAGCAGTTTTGAAACCTATGCTTTTATTCTTTCCCTTATTCTTTGACTGCCTGAAAGCAACACTCAGAGCTGCAGCTGCTCTCCTCTCTCTGTCTGTAGTCCCCACGCTTCCCGTTTAGTTGTCAAGTCCCTTCTCATTCACTGGCTTCTCCCAGCTGCTTTTGCTCCATCCGTGGACACGGGGCACAGCTGTGGATGGCTAATCTCAGGAGCTTCTTTTGACTAAACCTGAGTGGAAGAGAAAAGCTTCTCCATTTGCTATTGCATCTTGTTTTGCGGTGAGTGAAAAGAGTATGTGTATAAAGGACATGGGTGGGTGGGTGTTTCTGAAATGATCATCAGCGTGGCCAAGTTTTAATGGGATTTATCTGTGCGTGTGGGTCTGGAGTCACTTGAGTCATGTTTACTCCTTGGGGCTAGGACTGCACTCCCACATCTGGCCCATTTCAGTTTGGTTGGTATCAGCAGAGAGGGGCTTTTGTGCAACCGCTTGGCACCCAAGTTTGTATAAACCATTGAGCAGAACCATGACACCACCCCTGCCTTCCACCTTCCCTCTATTACTCAGACCCCTTGCTCCAGCAGACTTTGCTGTATAATAGTTTTCCAGACCCCGTTGATCTGTTTTTCATATGTTTGTCTCTGTGTTATCCAGTGGTACCTCCACTTAGCTACCCAAAACACTCAGCCACCACCTCGAGTAATAAAAGGTGCAAATGTTTTGTCAGAGGCTCACTTAAACTCTTCTCTCACAAATCCTTGCTCTGTTCACAGGAGTTTTGTAACTTCTAGTCTTGCAGGAAGATGAATTCTACATCTGCCCCTCTAATAGTGCTCTTCAATTTCATTAAATGGGAGTCTGTCATCTGGAGGAAGAACTGGATGAGGCCAAGATACCCTCTAGACAGGTCCCATCAGTGAAAACTCTCTGAGATTAGGGTGGAACTTCTCATAGCAGCCAAGCACATGGCGACACTTCAGTGACAGAATTTCCTCTGTCTCCAGGTGCTGCCCAGTTTCTAGAGCAAAATAATTTCTGATCATTTTTCTGTAGCAGTGAGTGGCAGTCTGACTAGTCATTTAAACACTTAATCCCATTTTGAATTCAACCAAGGCTTTGGCCTCAGTAACACCTTATAGCAGGGATCTCCACCAGCTCCTGTCTCATTGTCTTGGCAATTCTGCTTATTAGTGTCAAATAACGGCCTTTTCAACTTTGTGGGATATAACTTTCTTTTTTGTGACTCTGGGTGCCTACAGACGGAAGTCGCCTGACTGATTTTCTTTCTTCATTTTATTAAAATGTTTGTTTACCTTTCTCATAATCCCCTCACACTTGTCTCATCCCTGACTAATTAATTGTGCCATTTAAATACCACAATTCCTGCAGTTTTTTGGGCTATTTCTTTTTCTACAGATCTTTTCATTAGGATTGTCAACACGCTTTTGACCTGCTGGCCTCCAAGTCCCTCTAGGGTTTCCAGCATCCTCACCTCATGGGCCTTCTTTTTCATCATGGAACCTCCTCACAGAGGAAAGGGTTGTCTCAAATTCTTTTATTTTGCTGAGTCTTCCTTAGAGTTGCTTCTCAAAATGTTTTACCATCATCAAAACTGACTAATGGGTTGTTGAGGGCAGGTTGCTTGCGTTCCCCTGGGATATACACTGGGCTCCCAACCTGTGTGCTTTGTCACCCCATCCCATTTTTGTTGGTTTTGCAAAGGGTTATGTTTCCAAAGGAAAAAAAAATAGTTGAAACACTAAGTTGTAGAAGAAAAACTATTTTGGAATCGAATCAAATTCCCATCAGAAAGTGTACTTGAAATTGGCGTGAGGATTGAAAATTAATATGTATTTTCAAATGTTTGCTCCTGAACTCTGCTGGGCACTAACAGGGAGAAGCTGCAGCATCTTTCCCTTGCTATTTCCATGTCCGCGTGTGTTGTCTCCTGTTAGATGAGGAGGGCTGAAGGCATAATGTCCATCACACACTTACCATTTAGCCGAGGTAGTTGGAGAGTGTCAGTTCTTAGGAAAGATTGATATTTCACAGAAAAGTGCTACTTCTGTCTGTGAGCAGCAGGCTGCTTACAGGGGCATCCTTTTAAGCAGGCGCTGGGATGCAGTGATAGGAGCGGGTTAGACCTCCACCTGCTCGCTCTGCATGTCCAATAGCTCACGCCCACGGCTTTGGCAAGTGTTCTAGCTCTGATTTGGTCCAGGGCAACAAAAAACAACTCCCTGAACAGCAGTTGCTCCTGGACATCCACTGCGAAGTTCGGCTGAGTGTCTCTGAGCAGAGGCCAGATGGAACCCTGCAGAAGTGCTGGTATTTTTAGAAATGTGGCCAGAATGCTTGGCCACTTTTTTTCTTACTTTTCCATCAGCTGGAACCTCAGTGAGCACCCTATAGGGGTCAAAGTGGTGGAGGCATTAATGTAGGAGGATAAGAAGAAGGATTAATCTTGCTGTCTCATCTCCTGTTGGTGAGGGGTGATACGATGAATACTAGTGCGAGGAAGAATAGTCTTGTAATTAAAGTCCCAACTTCAAACTTAGAAGACCTCACTCAAGTTACTGGCTGTGTCACAGGTTTCCTGGGTGAGCTTGGCTGTTCTTTGCAGTCCTGTTGCTGCGAAGTGATGGGGAAAACACTGCCCGGACTCAGTGAGCACGCTGGCTGCATAGGATGTGATTTCTTTGCCTAAAGGACTGTCTCTACACGGGATCCTGACCTCACTGAGGCAATTTGGCTGAACAGATGCAATTAGCTGTATCTCCCTTCTCCCTGACCTCTTCGGGAAGTCCTACCCTGATGCACAGGGACTGCAGGCCTGATACAGCAGGGAATGAGCATCCTTTTCATTAGTTAAATCACTTGTCTGCAGTGGAACTGGCCATGAGCTTAATTTCTGCCGAGGGGATGGGAAAGGGTTAATTTGCCCTGCTAAGCGGCATCTTCGACAGGTTAAAAAGATAACAGTGGTGTGGATATTTCTCACAAACCCATATCAGGGCACTTCTCCCCTGGGTGGGAGGGGAACCTCAGTTGTGTGGAGGTATAAACAAAAATTGGGGTGAAAACCCAGTGCAGGGAAGCCCGGGTGTGCTTTTCCATGTGGTTTTGTCCAGCTGAGATTTCTCCCAGGCTCACTCTCCCCACTGGCACCAGAAGAGCTATGTTAACCTCGGCCACGGGCAACCCATGTGATGGGTTAGGGGCTGCACGGGGTGGGGATACATGTGGGGACATCCCAATTTGGGGACGGGGAGCTGCGGTTCCTGATGGGGTTCCTCTTCCTGGGACAGGGGCTGTCATGGGGCCACAGACATGCCTTTGGGGGAAGGCTGGGATAAAGCAGCCGCCAGCGAGAGGGGATTAAATGATTCAGTGTTTGAAGGCGGCTGCCTTATTTAAAGGACCACACACTATTTATTTTTTTGTTCTTATCCAGAGAAGACTGCATTCATCAACAAACCAGGCAGAATCGTGTTTTTTTCTCTTCTCTTTTTCTTCATCCCATGGTGTAACATTAATGTGTAGCTGGTAATCACTACGTGTCCATCCTGGTCACACCACTGATGCATTGATGACTATGTCTTAATCAAGTGAAGCTTGATACTTTGCTGAGTATCGGTTCCCTCTGTCCAGTGGGTGGGTTTAGCTCTTCTGGATTTCAATTGAAGTAACAGGGGTGCAGCTGGTGGTAGGATTTGGTCTCTGTTCTCTTCCAAGAGTGGCAGATGAAGAACTGTAGCACAAAAATGATACCAGCGCTGGGATGTTTGGATTTATTGGCAGATTTCATGCAGGACGTGACTCTGGATGTAGAGTTGCCCCTGGGTAACATCTCTGAGTGTGTTAGGAAGGAGTTTGACTCCCATCAGGTGCTCCCCAGGAGCTCAGCACCTACTTGGTGTCTTTAAGCTCTCCAAAAGCTGCCAGCCACTTTGGATTTGATACCATGTACAACATTCAGTCTGTGTCTGTTGGCACTGCCCCTTTCTGGTGGGTCAGGGCTTACTCCGGAGTGGTATGTCACAGAGTTTGCCACCCCACACGTGCCCTGTAAAGAGATGCCTCTCAGGCTGAAGAGGATTGCTCGGTGTAGCCATCTACTCGCCTGAATAAATCCATGGTTCCAGCAGGAGCCATGCTGGGTTAGTTTTAGGCAGAAACTCACTGTGTCAGTCAAGAGCTCAGACAGAACATTTTGTCTCTGGTACTGGAGCAGGTGCTCTAAATGGTTTTGTTTAGTCTGCTACTGCTTCGAGGGCAAGGCTTTGGCAAAAGGACGCATCCCATGGCTCAGTTTGCCTGCAACGAGCAGGGGGCAGGAAAGATGCCTGCTGCAAGGGCTTCTTGTTCTGGGAGGTTGCTGGGGAGGGCTGGCTTGCTCTGACGTAGTGTTGCACCCACAAGGCTGTCTTTGATCTCCATCTCTTTCCCCTGTTGCCTCTCTTACCCCCCCATTCTGGACCCATCTCATCTCCTCATCACCTGCATCTTATTGTACATGGCAGAGCTGGGCTCTGGGGGGCCAGTGGTACCCCCCCATGCTGCACACAGAGCTGGGGAGCATCCATGAACCATCTGTCCTCACAGCAACATGCTATGGGGACAGGTCCAGTGTACACTCTGCTGGGCTGCCCACCCACAGGAGAAGATGTTTCTGATGTCAAATGGGCATCAGGCCACAGTATTTGTTTTGGGTTTGTACACAGATAGCTTACATGCTACTGCTGACAGCACCAGGTTCAAATTAGTGGTCTTCAGAGTATTTTAGCATTTGCTTGCCAAGTTTTACCTAGTGATTGAACTATTTCTGCTTGAATAATAAAATAAAAAAAACCAACAAAAAANAAAAAAAAACCAAGCCAACATTTTTTTTCTGGGGGAAAATAAAAAAAAATATGAATGCTTTCTTGGCATTTTAAGTGGCTGCTTGATTTATCCATCTTGCTGCTGTTAGTGGATGGGGCTTTGCCCATCCCGGGGTTTGAAGAGAGGCTGCTGTTTGTGCGAGTGCATTTGCTTTGCATGCAAATAAGAGCGTTTATTGTCTGTTGTTTGTTTTTCACAAAAGTGTAGCTTTTTTTTGCGTGTCCAGAATAACTGCTGTCATCCCGTGAGCATGCCTGGCTGGAAAGGAAAGGTTTGTGAACATCCCATGGACTGAAGCTCAGTGGCATCAGCTCTTCAGCTGGAGAGCACTGCACGTCTGCTCTGAAACCAGCAGCACTGCAGAAAAACAGAGGAAGATATCGATCTGATAGTTTGTTGTCATTGACATTTCCATTGATCTACTATTCCCTGATGATTTCTCACTGCTAAAGCCAAAGGGCAGCGTTGGGAAGGGTCAACCCTGAAGGCAAAAATGTTACCCAGGTGAAACCACAGCGCAGTTTTCCTTGGAGTCAAGGCAATTTCTCAGTTGAAGCTCAGCCAAGATATTTTGTCTGGGTCATGCCAGGTCTGCTCAGCCTGATTTTGTATCTCAGCTGAAGGACAATGAGCCAAAGCCTGCACCTCTGAAGTCACCATGGATTTAATATCGTAATGCAGCCTTGGCTGAGTGCTGCTTGAAAGAGCAGAGTGGCCGGGATTGAATTACCTGCAGCATATTAGTTGAAATCTCCTATGCAAGAACCGCAGGGCTCGATGCAGCTCAGCTTTCAGGGGAGGCTGATAAGATCATAGCCCCTGGTTGCATAGTTTTAGGTTTTAATTTGGTGTTCATTATATCATTATCAGAGATCAGGGGCCAGGCTCGCTTACAAGTTGCTAATGGGATCTCTTGGTTGCTGGCTCTGCTGGCTTTAGGTACCCATGGCATGGAACGGCCATCCTTTAATGACCCTCCTTGTGGAGAGTCCGTAAGAGTACCCCAAAGATGCTTTAAAAGTAAGGTGAAAGAAGGAACGCAAACCAGATGGCTTCTCTGAAAAATGAAGATTGGCTTTTTGGTTAGTTTGTGTATCTTCTAGTAACTTAAAATAGCCTCCTTTCTGTTTGTTGAGGCAAATAAGACAAGACATTAATATGCACATCCTCGCAGTAAATAGGTTTCAAGCAAGCTTCTGCAGTGCTGGGGGAGGATATTAGGACAGCGTGTTTTTCATCACCAATGTGCCAGCTAGTAGGCAAAAAAATTCTGCTCAACTCAGGGGAAGGATTGGAAAGTTGAGGAAAAAAATAAGCTTTTCCACTACTATGTAGCCAGAAGAAAAGGTTGATCCAGAATGTAAAACAAATAATAGTACAGCTTTTAATTCTGTTAGATCTAATGCTAAAAAAAAAATACACCTTTTGAGGAATGGATTTTGGAGTGGGTCAGGTATAGATATGATGTAGCTCTTGAAATCAGGTGGATTGTACATCAATAAAATGCTGTTTACTCTGACCCATTCTGCTTTTATTTTCTTTAAATTTCATTTATTGTTATTTTCCTGGCCCTGAACTTTTCACATTTTTAAAGACAGGCTTTTAGAAATTACATCTCAGGGAAAAATCCACTGGGCTTTTCCACAGAGGAGTTAATGGCTTTTATGAAAAGGTTTACCTAATCTGAGGTGATGTCTCCAGTCTCACGAAACCAGCGCTGAACGGAGCTGGAACAAGGGCTAAAGAAGGAGTTGGTGCCATCTCTTCTGTGCACAGCACACAGGAAAACGTTTTGTTCCCTGCTTTTGGGCACAGTAAAACAGATTTCAATTAAAAACCAGGAGGACTGAGTGAGTAATTTCTTAATGTATCCAGTCAGCAGAAGAGAAAGGAACACATCAATTAGAGAAACCATATTAATGCTAGGGATGCATCCTCACCATCCACATAAAGCATCGACAGCCCAGCTTCTGCTCAAATACACCCTGATGAACCTGGGCAATAACCGATCTATATTTACCTTCTTGATTTATGAGAACAGAGATTAACAACGACTCCAAAGCATATGATTCAATCACGTTTCTCATGGCTTATACAACTGCTGGTTATAAAATTATCCCTGTAAACAAGGGAAAGCCCCAGCTCCCTGAGGGGGATGCAAGCCTTCAGTGGTTGTCACTAACCGGTCCTGGAGGTGGCATTGACCTCCTGGATCCACAGAGTACAGTCACCTTCATACACTCTCTTCATATTTAGGTATTGTGATTGACTCGGCCTGTGAAAAATACACTATTTGAACTGCATTTTGATGACCTGCATCAAACCACAAGCCAGGGCTGTGGGTTTGCCCTAGGGGAAGGAGATGTGCCACGGTTCTCTTGGGGACAATAGGGAACCCAAAGTGGCCCAGCCAGGCTAGGGGTTTGGCAGGGTGGGCAAAGCTAATGGCAGGTAGTTTTTAACCATATGGGAGCATGAGAAAGCCAACAAACAAGCCTAAGCAGCAGAGGAATCTGCAGTGCTACAAACGGAAAGAAGAAAAGCCCTCTACTTAGTGTTCATCATCATCTCTTACAAATGCAGTACCACAAGCAATTAAAAAAAAGGTTAATCATAGAATCATGTTTCATTATTTTCATAAGGGTCTAAGAATAATCCTTTTAAACCCAGTTTCTTATTGCCATTCCCTTTGTGCTGGTGGATCATAAGGAGCTGATGGGTGCAGCACTGGCTTTTCTGCAGCCTGGATAACTGGGGCTGGCCACCGAGTCCTGTCCACTGGAGGAACTGGGGACAAATCTGCTCTGTGCTTCACAGGAATGGCAACTGGTTCCTGCTGACCCAGAAGATGCTCCTGGGTGGTGGCACCCATCACCCCAAGGGACAGCGGGGACCTATATGGCTTTTGCTGCTCCCCGCTGCCACCACAGAGAGGAACAGCAGCACCAACGGCAGCCAAAGGGATTCAAACCACTGTGCTTCTCATTGCAGATCTATGCTTTAAGGAGAAATTAAGATGGGTCTTCTATTGTCAGCTTCATTGTGCTGATACAGGATTGTTCCTAGTTTGAGATCCGGATGGAGACTTGGCTGCTAATTTTACCATTACGGAATTTCCCACTGTGTTTTTATTGCCCAAATAGGAGTAAGGAGAGTTACATATAATGAAATTTTGCTGTAGGATAGCACATATTATAGTGTGTAACAGTTATTTAACTTCCCCTTCCCACCCTGCTGACTAATGCAAGTATAAACAGGCTTCACCCAGCTTGAATTCCCACTTTTCCTTCCTGTTCACTGGGGAGAATGGGCTGCCTGATGTTCTGTGCTGCACATGGGGCACACAGTGCCCAACAACACCAGTTCCTTAAATAAACACATTATAGAGCTGCAAGCCTGCAGGCAATACGAATCCTTTTGTGTCCACACCAGACCCCCCAAACCAGCCCATCCTGGGGTTTCTGTCACGTTCCTGGTGTTGAAGCATGCAGGAGGGGATGCGGGACGGTGCAGTTTACTGGGTATTTCACTCTTTCTACTCTGGAAATAGCTGTTCAGTGGAGTAATTTCCCTTTTCCTGCTGGGCATTAGTGTGGAGGTGTGTTATGCTTCGACACGGTTGCTCCAGAGCATCACCGGTCACTGCTGAGTGATTTCTCCCAGGTACTTCTTCATCAACTGGTCTTCAAAGAGGGAGATGGTAAACATAATATTGGCTTGATGAGATGTGTGTTTTCCTTTCTTTCTTTTTTTTTTTTTTTCCCAAGCAAGAAACCCCAGTGTTTTGTTGACACAGAGCAAGTAACAGTTCATTTGCAACTCCCCAAATGAAGCTAAATTACTCTGAATAAATTGAACATTAAAGCAACATCTGAGCAAAGCCAGTCTCCTGATGGATGGCTTAGTCCTGCTTGGAAATGCCTAACAGAAATTAGGCGCTAGGAAATTTAGGCATGTTCAGTCCAATGGGTTCCTCAAAGATAACCAGCGACAGCCGTTACCCACCCTTTCAAGCTGTTATTTGCAGAGCTTATCCAAGTCTATCCTTCATTTTTTCTGGGTTTTCCATGGCTTATAAGATACTATTTCCTGCTGGCAGTGGATTGTTTGAGTATTTCCAGGTCTGAGCATATTTGCAAATGGAATACTACCAGCTGGTCTCATAGCAGCACAGCAGCTCAGCTCTGGACTGATGAAGACAAACGAGCATTTAAATTGAAGAATCATTTGACATTGTTCAGTTAAAGGAGATGTTCTTCCTTATGATAATTAATGATTTTGAAGGCAGGCAGCTGGGGACAGGGCAGATCAGGAAGGGAGCGATGGCCCTGGCAGGCTGTGCCCGACCAGGGGACCTATTGCTTACTCCTCTCTGCAGGAGAAGCAGTGGACATCTGTGGGGAGAGAAGAAATTCATACCCAGCACTGAAGCAGAAATCTAGAGCCATATCTGTGCCATCTCTAAGGAAATTTGTGAATTTTGCCTCTGGTAGGAAGGATCCTTGGGTAACACATAGCTGTCAGGGGGTACCAAGTAGCCGAATCCATCAACGGATCCCTGTGTGCTTGAAGCAGAGCTGAATTCGCCCTGTTTTATCTGTGCCCTCTCCAGACATTTCCCCCTTTTGAGGTTGTAATTTTCTGTCAAATTGTAACTGCAGAGCTGTGCATTTTAATCCTGTGTAATTACAGTGCTTGGGAACTCGGTCATCCCCTGCACTATACATCCACTGTGCCCCCCTGGCCCTGCAAAAGCAGACTGAAGTGCTATTACAGGAGGTAGCTGAGAGGAGGGTCTCGTTCTCTGAGACCTTTCTCATTCCTCCTGCTATTATTTTTAGAGCTCTGACTCGAGGTTCACTGCTGCAGAGACAACCTCCTCCCCGGCACTCCTTCCAGAGCCAAAAGCTACCCCACTCCCACCTTCAAAGCAGATGTGACTCAGCCTGCAGTCTGGGGGCTCTTTGTTTAATTCGGAGGAGGATGAGTCACAGGAGGCTCAGCTGGCAGGAATCAGGGAGACTAGGGCCTCGAAAGTCAGCTCAAATGGGCTGATTCACACCAGTGGAGGGTCCACACCACCTTCCTACAGCAATCCCACCCACCCGCACGGGCTGTACTGGGTAAACACCATTAATATGGGGCTGCTGGATCTGAGAGGTGCAAATTATCATCAGGCTGATTGTGATGGAGAGAAATTTTAAAAATCTTCCCGCTTGATTTGAAAAGGGCTGGGAAAAAATGTTCTCTGCTAATAAAGCCCTCACTGGCTTCCTGCAGGGAAGGGCTTGGGGTATTCCCAGGCAGCATCAGGGAAAAGGCAAACACCCTGTGTGCAAGCATATCAGCTGTAGCCCAATAGCTCTGGCCTACAATTTTCCCAATCAAGCCAGAGACACAGGATTTGGCCTGATCAGAGCTTAAATAGGAGACATACTTGAAAGGAACGGCCTGATTATCCCTTGTAGGTGGCTGTCTTGGTCGCGTCTCACTTCAATAGCAGGCAATGCCTCATCTAGCTGTAGATCCTACTCCAGGAGTGGTGTGTGGGGGACAACCAACCCTAAAAAGCAGTAGAGGAAACTTCCCTGTGTGCAACTACAGAGTAGTGCCATCTCAGCAGGATGTGGAGAGCCCTCCTTGTCCAGGGTTGTGGTTAGTATGAGCCTGTGCAGGCTTGCAGCAAGTCTCTTTGGGTTTTCAATTCTAAATGTCTTGCTTTGGAGGTACAAAAGTGCTACCTATAAAACTTATTTTCTTAATAAACATTAAAGATGAGGATGGTAGTCAGAAATGTATGAAAAAACAAAGCTTCCTGCAGCTGTTTTATTGAGAACATAAGGAGGATTTTTTAAAAATGTATTTGTTTTTGTTCATGGTGTTGCTGTTGGTTTCCAGTTTATTCAACGTGTTCTGTTCACTCGCACCTTAATTTTCCTTGCTCTTTCAGCTGGGTGCTGTTCTCCTTCATGACCTGGAAGTCATGATGATTATTGCATCCTATGGGTGATGCAACTCAGAGTCAATAACTGTATCCTGGAGAAATTGCTTCTAACAGGCTAGAGACCTTACTGAACAAAAGGCACGTAGAGTGAGTGCTGTGTTTTCCCTTGGGCTGGGCTCGTAGCACCTTCTTGGATGGGAGGTGGGGTGTGACTCAGAAGGCAACTCCTGCATGAGCTGCCCAAAAACTGTCAGCGATGGAAAGCAATTTGTGTACACTAATCTAGAAGCAGCAGTGCCTTCAGCTTTGTATCAGGTTGGCTGTTAAACAAGGATGGTTTGGTTGCTGATAGGAAATGGTCTCAGTCTTGTTCCCATCCTGAAATGAAATATAGAGAGACTTACATGGAGGGAGCACAAGGGTAAGAGCAGAACTGTTGAATAATACATTCAATGGGTCAATTGTTGTTGCTTACAGATTCTTAGAAAAAATGTGTTATTTATAGAACAGGGCTTCTCGTAAAACTAAAGTAAGTCAATCTGCCATCTCAATAAACACTGCTGTTGGGCTGTGTGGGTAGTAGATGTACAACAAAACCAATCTTTTTCATAATGACAATACTGAAAGATAAATGCCTACATGGAAGTGATGTTGGTTTGAAGCAAAATGACAATGTCGCTCTTGGTCTCTCACCTGGCCTACCTTAGGAAAGATATAATGGGAAGTTCATGTGTGCTCTTGCCCAGAAGTTCTGGGATAAGCAGTGTGGGGAAGGCGAGGGTGTGTAGATGGGTGCAGAAGAGCCCATTGGATTTATTAGGGCAGTAGCAGGATGAGACCCTCTTGCTCTGAGCTAGAGTGGGGTTTGGCTCAGAGGAGCCAGATGAAGCATTTCCATTAACACCACCAAGCTTCAGGTCAGGATCCCTCTTGGTATGTTTCATGGGTGAGTGAGTCCTGCTTGCCCCTTCTTAATTTCCTGCAGCTTTTTGAGCAGAAAGGCTGTCGTGCTTGTAGACATCTTTTCCATAAAATCTTTATTCCTGTGGAAAAGGATGTTTCAGAAAAAATGACCAATTTCAGCCGTTAACTAAGGTTTGGACTGAAGACTTTGTTGTAGCTGTGAAAGATCTGACATGAGAATGTTGCAAGCATAATTATTAGCTTTTTGGAGCAAGGATGAAAGTTTAAAACACATGGCACAGAGTGAATAAAAACAAACCAAGAGCGGTCCTGCTGTCAAGTGTCCAGTGTCCGCAGGAGAGAGGCAAGAGCCCATGGCGAATGCAGCACATCGCTGGCAGAATCTCTTGTTGGGTCTCTAAATTCTTGTCCAAAACCCAGAAAAAATCAAGAGGCTCCTATTTATTTCCTTGACCTTGGGATTAGGCAGGATGTAAAACAGGAGGCTGTGGATAGTGATAACATGTTTTGGAAAAGTTATGCAAATGATGTTAAAATACACGATTTAAAATATTAGCTCTGGCAGGGGAAGGCTGCTGAAGTTTCAGTCAAGGGGAACAAATATTCCATAAATTAAAAAGTCAGGAGTTGGCTTCAAAACAATTGCTTTGTAAGCAAATGTTCCCTTTTGTGGTCTGCATGAAATGTGCTGCGGGAAGGGGTAGAGCTCAGCTGCTTTCCGAGGGGGTAGATACTGCCATCATCAAATCAGCCTGAAGAAATGGCTCAAGTTTGCACTTTTGTTGACACTCAGTAACCTGACAGAGGTTCAGTAGCTCTTCTTATATATATTTATATTTTTTTTTTCTCCTTTTTAATAGAAGGAATCTTCCCAGAAGGGGGCTGTGATCTATTTGTAACTGCAGGAAGAAACCAGCAACATTATGCCAGCCCTGCACCATGGTGAGCTAGTGTTGACTTGTGTTTTAAAATCAAAACCGTGTATCTAGTCCAAGATGTAAAATTTTCTTTTTTTTTAAAGCTCACTATTTTTTCAATGCTCTAAATATGCATGCCTTTGGTGCTTTCAAGGCAAAGTCTGGAGTGTACAACACTATTTTCTGTGATGATTTCAATTATCTCCTAAATTTGCGGGGCTTTTATCCACCACAGTTTTGTTTCTCTGGGAGGAAGGAGGTCACCGCTTACAGGAGGAGCTGGCAAAAAGAAGTCAAATTTAGCTGTGCTAGTAACATTTCAATGGCAAGGAACAAATTAATAAAATTAACAAAACCCAAACGCGTGCTAGTCAGGGGTAAGTTGCTTCTGAGTAGAAGAGTGTTGGTTCAGTCTCTTCTTTCCCTCCCAAGTACAGTGTTTCCAGCATCATGCACAGTTTTTTTCTTTTTCTTTCTTTTTTAATATTTAGTAAGGATCCTGCCCCTGAACTCTCACCTGAGCACCCAGTGGTTGAGCTAAGGGGAGGGTGCATCCAAACCATGAATCCGAGATTTACCCTAAAAATGCTGTGCTTGTATGAAACCTCCCCAAGCTCTTGAGTATACAAAAATCCTGACCCAGATCTGGATGCATGTTTTCCACTGCCTCGTTTATCCCTGGGAGGCTGATCCATGGTCCAGAGAGAGTAAACTTCAACCAAAAAATGGGCAGGAATTAAGGAGGGAGAAGCAATTAGTACAGATGGGAAATAACAATGAAACAAACCCAGGCCCAGTGTTAAATTAAACATTGCTTTGTGAATCTGATTAAGCAGCATTTTAAAAATCTCTGCTGGCTTTTTCCTTATCTGAATATGTATATATATTCCCCATGGCTGGTGGGGGTTACCACACTTTCTCCAGCAACAGAAGCAACCAGCACATCCCTTGCATCCATATCAGCAAGGAATCCACTGCTCTGAGGACTCGGAACAATTCTGAGGTCCAGACTGGACCCTACCCTGACCCTGGACCCTCAGCTCTGATCCACCCCCTTTATGATTACCCACCTTCATGATTTACCTTTTCCTCCATTACTTCCAAGAGGCTTTTGGGGATGAACTCAGTAACATTTGTGGGGTGACACTGATGTACTGAGACCCTCTGGCCTTTAAAACACATACAAGAAAAGCAAGTTACTTGTTTGAGGTTTTGGGTTTTTTTTTCCCAAGTGATGGAAATGACATTGGAGCAGGAGACATTAGCCTTACACTGCTGAAGAACACTGAGTTTGATTAGTTCTTGCTCTGCTTTTCTTTTGGCTTGAAAAAACAAAACAAAACAAAACAAAAGCAAACTGACCCTGTTCCTCTTGCAGAAACACACTTTGCAGTGTGTAATAGCAGAGCACTGGGATGTGCTTTGTCCTATTTTCAGGTTTTGTGTCCTGCAGTAACAGTTTCATGTTGCTTTTTCTTGCCTGGATCTTTAATGCTCACCTTTCTCTGTGATTTCTGCCAGCTGGGTTGTTGGTTGTTTTTTTTTTTCACCTAAGGGAACATTTCTGTATTAGAAAGAGATCTCTGGCGTCCTGTCTCATGGGCAGAACAGCAGTCCCTGACTGTGATGCTGGTGGGACCACACCTTGCTTCAGGTGGTCCCACAGTAAGGACCATTCCCTTGGGTGGTGCTGACCTAGCCATGGGGTATTTGGGGAGAGACTGGCAGCTCTGAGTCTGGTTGCCCACTCTGCTGTGAAACCTTGTGGGGATTTATCCTCTTGCTTCTTGAAAGCTCAAGTCAAACAAGGAACCAGGCCAACCCAGCTCAGTCAGAGACCGCTCTGTTTAACAGAGAGAAGATGTGAACAGCGAGCTCATCCATTACAGCTCTCAAGCAAAAAGAAATGATACAGAATTTCTTCTGGAGATATTGCTAAGCTTCGAACCCATCGCTCATCCACAGTGTCTCCTTGCAGTTACTTTTTTCTTATTTTTTTATTGAGTGCACTAAAAAAAAAATCAGAAAAATTCCTGTCTGTCTTGTCTAATGCAATTGCTTTACTCCCCAGCCCTGTTCAGTTCTGCGCTCCGTGAATCCCTCAGCCTGTCAGTGCTGTGCTGAGAGTCACCTCGTGTGGGTGAAGGGGCCTTGTTGGGTAGCACTGGAGCTGAAGTCTGGTGTGTAATCACAGGTTTGGGCCGGGAAGGCTGTGTAGGGTGTTTTCCAAGGATGACTTTGAGTGAAAAGACTATGTGCCTGTCTATTTGACTTTCCCCTAAAGCTTTCCTGCAAGAGGGTGCCAGTGACTGCCAGGTCTTCAGAAGAACAAAACCCCTTACAAATACAGCCCTGCAATTTCTGCTGGTGGTAGCTGGGTTTATCATCTGTTGCATCTCCCAAGTGACTGCTGTGACCATCCTGCGGGCTTTGGCAAAGGCTGCATTGGGTAGTCTTTCCTCGGGTATGTCAGTTCTCTCTGCCCCTCTTTCCCTGATGATAGAATACTGCCTGTATCACAAGGACAATAGAATTTATTTAATTTAACCTTTATTTAACCTTTTTTTTTTTTTTAAGTACTTCAGGCAATAGAGAGGAAAAGCCATCTTCAGAGGTTTTGAGTCATCATTTAACGTGGTGCTTGGCCTGGAAAATTGATGGACTAGATGGGTGAGATGAAAACCAGAGGAATAGTGCTAAATAGAGGCTGTATTGCAAAGTGAGACTCTGGGTCCCTGTTTAACACTTCCCTTGGTGGTGTTGTGAGACCTCTGAAGGGAGCAGATGCTGGAGCAAGTGGTGAATACTTTGAAATAGGTGCTTTTCTGAACAGGGTTGTGGTGACCTTCGGGGGATGACTGCTGAGCCACCAAGAAGCTGGTGGCTGGTGGCAAGCCCCAGTGTCCCTCTAGCTTTGGCTGTCCTTTTCATTCCTTCAGTACAGGTTCTCCCTGTTCAGACTCAAATATAAAAGTGCAGTATAAAGAATTCAAAGCCATATTAAAGAAATTGAATGTGGCATTAGTCATTCCTTACATAAGAGCTGTGCCTGAGGAGGAGGAGGAAGCAAGCAGAGCAAGGCACCATGCTGTGGTGCCAAGGCAGCCAAAGCCCAGATCTTCCTCAGATCTGCTGCTCAGAAGCAGCAATATGTTCGATACTGAACATATTGAATCAGCTGGATTATTTCACAACATTGTCTTGTCAATAGTCAGTGTCAGTTTATCCTATTCTGTTCGTGCTTTCTATCGCTCTTATCCATGAGGAATTAAGTGAAGAAAATAGGGTAATGTGGTGGAATTAACCAGGATTTCCCATCAACTGCATCAAGAAGTTGACTGGAAAACTTCCAAGATTAGCAAAAACATTACACTCTTTGTGTTAAACTTGGAAGCCTTGGCTCGCTTCTTGTGTTTAGATTCAATCATAGTCTCCCTGATTGAGGACCATGCAAATTTAGCCGGCTGGAGTTGAAGGCTGTATTTGTGCTCATTTTCAAGGAGTTTTGAGCTGCCTTCCCTGGTGCAGGAGGTCAGTCCTTGATACCCTTCAGATGTTAGAGCTGTCTGTGGCACTCCTGGGCACAGGGCAAAAGTCAGTGTGGGTCAGACACCCTTCCCATAGGCAATTTGCTCACAACTTTTTTGTTTTGTCATTTCAGAGAGTTAAGTGCTATGGACACAGGTCATCCTGTGCCAGCCGGCCAACATCTGAGAGAAGGGTCCTCAGCATAATTAGTCTATTAGCAGAGAGGTACCCTGATTGAATTGATAGTTTGCTTACTGAGGACTGAGAATTCTTTCAAGATTTGGTCATGTAGAGGCAATAAATCTTTTCCTCAATAAAGATTTCTGGATTTGACCCAAAGTAAATTAGTTCAGATGAGTCAAAAAGCCGAGGGGGGCCCACAGAAACCACAAGTTGTGTATGAGGGATTATGAAGGCAGCCTCTTTATTGTCCTCTCTTTTGCTGTTCCAGGGAACATATAGGGCAAATACCATGGGAATAAAGGAAATATTTTTGTCAACAGAAAATCCACAGATAGTCTCAAAAGGGCAACCCTGCTAACAAATTTGTTGATGCTATGTTCTGCCTTGGGCAGTAACCGCTGAGCGTTATGTACAGTGCTTAAACTTGATTATTTCATGTTGTGCCACTCTAATCACTTCTGAGTGCTAATGTATGTGAATTAGGAACAAGATGAAAATTATTCTTGGGAGTGAAATGTGTTCTTTTTGACGAAGCATAAAATTAGTTGTGTCTCAGCAAAGACCCAGTTGAACTGTTGTTTATATGGGCTTCTGTCAGAACTGGGGCATTGATGAGTCCAAATTTAATTATTGGGGAAAAAAAAAAGACAATATTTGCAATTTGTTCAGAAGCACTATGTGCTGTTTTGCTTGCTGCAAGATAACATCAAGTTATCTTGGGGTTTCCTCTCCGTTGTTGCTCGTCTTTTAACAGGTGTCCATTCCCAGTTAGGGAATAGTCTCACTTTATAGGGAAGGTGAGAAACTGTGATTTGAAAATGGGTCGAAATAAGGCAGCTGGGAGACAAGAGGCACAAAGGCACACAAACTGCGGGCATGCGAAGCAGGATAACAGAAATAATTCCTAAATTCAAGTGAAATGCTAAGGCAGAGTAAGAAACCACCCTGTTCTAATCCCTGCCTCTGATTGTCATGCTTGTGTGGATAGATAGTTGGGCTTTGTTTCAAAGATACTGTGTGCTGCCACTGCAATTTTCCAAACCAAGAAAATCTATAGGGAAGTGTCAAAGCAAGTAACCATCCTTAGAAGACGCCTGTTTCATTTCATTCAAAGTGACCTTCGTATTAGCTTTTACCAGGTCGGCTATGACCAGTATAATCAATTAAGAGCTGAGTCATTTATGTTTAGGTACCTGAATCACTCCATGACTCATGTCTAATCCAAGCTGTTTCTGTGGGAATGGCTGGAGTTCATGCCAGTATAGGGCAGATGGCAGGGGCAGGTGAGACGCATTGTCCTCAGGAAGAGCTACCATCCCTTGGTGGCTGTGGAGAACCTGGATGAGGTCTTAGACTAGACAAGGACCTTTCAGGCAGCCGTGCCTCATTGTGTTATGACACAAAGCCACCCTGTAGTTGGCAGACTTGGCAGGGTTATGTTTATGGTTGGACTCTATCTTTTAAAGGCCCAACCTAAATGATTCTATGATCTGCCCTTTGCCCATGCAGAGATGATGCCAGGGACAGGGCTGGAAGTGATGCTTGGGGCAAAGCATGCTGAAGTCCAAAGACCACCTAGGCATCAATAATGTGCTGCTGGGGGGCCACCAGATTATAGGCACCTCCTCCTCCAAATGCTCTGACAACAGTACATTTTATGGCCACTATTCTCAGTGAGTTCCCAGCTGAACATACTTATGATCTACAACAGCTCTATTAATTCCTGCTTTTGTAGTTGTGCTGCAGCTCCGTGTGGAATGATTAGGTGTAGCCTGGCAGGAACATGTGCCAGCAGCGTTAGTGTGTGCTGCTCAGCTATTGTACCAAATGGGTAGTTTTCACAATGGGGTTTGCAATTTTATACTAAAATTTAATGTCTAGAAAATAAGAGGTTTGCAATTTTAATCCAAGTATCTCTGAGCAGGTAAGGTTTGCATTGTACACATTGGTAAATTTGAGACCTTAGGTAGGTTGAGGGTAGATTAACATTTTAGGAACAGCTGGAAGAGGTTCACAGGTTAGAGCTCAGAGGCTGGCTAGTGTCCCTTGGTGGGTTTACTACCTCTGCGATCAGGTCATCACTGCCACATGGGCACATAAGGCTTCTTCTGCACAAAGTCAGCTGATTAATGTGTTCCCCGGAGCAGAGATCAAACCCTTGTTGTGAGTCTGAGTGGGTCTGGGAGCATCCTGTGCTCAAAGTCTGTAAGAAGGTGTTGTCTTACTTTTTTTTTTTTTTTTATGATGGCAGGTTGGAGCTGCTAGGCATTAGGCTTGTGCAGTGCTGCTGTAAGAGTGAAAACTCATCAGAGCCTGCTCAGAGGATTTATGGATGAGTCGAAGGTCTTAGGACAGCAAGGAACTGAACATACAGTTCTTAGCATCCTCATCATCCTCAAAATGCAGAGTATCATATTCCTTCCTGTTAATTTAGAAAAGTTTTATGAATTCAAAGCCATTTTCAAGCGGTCATCTGAGCCTGTAAGCTGCCATCTTTTCCTGTGACTCATTTGCTTTGGTGTTAGGTTTAGCCTACAGCCCGGACTGAAATAAGGAATAGATTCTCCATAAAGAGATCACCAGTCAGTGCAAACCCAAGGCCTTTGCAAGCAGCTGCTGAGTAGCCCACTGGGCTAATCTGCAGTGTCAGCATCATTAAAGCTCCATGGTAGCATTGAAACCTGCTCCAAATAGCCCAAAATCAACATATTTTCCAGATGAGTGAAGGATGTTGGCTGGGATAAAAGCTTTGTTTTGTGGATGCTGTCCTGTCTTCCAGTTCTTTGTGGGTTTTTTTTTTAATCAAGAGATAACCAGTCTATTCCAAGGTTGGAGGAGACTTGCCAGACATAACACTGTTGGTTTAATTTCCTTCTGTGTAATCACTTCTGTACTCGTATTTCATTTAAAATTTATTCCCATTTCATCTTCCCCAAAACAAATGTATCTTTTTGAAGATATGCCAGGACAATAAAAAGAACACTGCAAGGCCACGGTGGTGTCACATATGGACTTCATGGGCCATTTACAATAGAAATATCTGTGACAGCACTAGATTAGCCTTCCAGGGGCTAAATTGGACTTTTGAGGATCCTACTTTCATGGAATCATAGAATGGTTCAGGTTGGAAAGGACCATAAAGATCATGGAGTTCCAACCCCCCTGCCATGGGCAGGGACACATCGCACTACAGCAGGTTGCTCAAAGCCCAGTCCAACCTGGTCTTGAACACCTCCAGGGATGGGGTAATTTTCCCTGCTAAGTTTTCTTTTTCTTGCTCCAGAGGTAGCACTCCCAGAGCTTCTCTGATCCCTGTCACCTTAAGGAGAGATGGAATCCTACCTTGCCTTCACCTGCATCAGGCTGCGGCAGCCATGAGCACCTCACAGGTAAAGCTGGGAGCAAACCCTGCACCCTCCCTCTGGAAAGGCAAAGGAAAACTTAAAGTGCAAACCCTTTGGAAAAAGATGGAAAGGATTCAACGTACTAGTTTGGACCTTTGAGCTCTTCTAATGGAACTCAAATCTTGCAGTTTCAGGAAGAGTTTTGCACAGCCTCTGGTAAACTGGAGTTTTGATGCCTTGCAAGGCAGAGGTGGCAAACGCCATGTCCAGATGAAATCCCCTGGGAAACAGGCGACCACCTTCAAATCCACCCCTCAAATCCTTCACACCAGGATGCTGGAGTTAAAGCTCTTATGCATCCAGTGAATTATGTCTTCTCTTGAAAACTGCCTCTCTAGAAAATAAACCAGGCCATTCATCCTAACCTTCTGGCTCCAGCTCCGAATGCAAATACCAGGTTGCGCACCCTGCCCTTCTCTGCGTCGCAGGCTCCAAACTGGGAGGCTTTTTGTGTACAATGCCTCCCGCAGCTGGCAAGTCCCCATTTTGTACTAGACAAACACTGACAGCTTTATTTCTTGTTTGTTCGGTCACGAAGATCCTCAGCATCCTGGTTTGAATCGAGTATTGTAGTTCCTCGCTGGCAGAAATATAAATAACAAAGATATTTCATGTGTTTTAATTACCTGAAGGCGTCTGTTTTAATCTGGTGAATCCTCTTATGTGATAAAAGTAATGTTGCTATGGGAACCCTATCTAACAGGAAAGGTAGCACTAGCCTGCATGTAAACAATTCGGAAATTGGTGCAGTGAAGGGATTTTTCGGTCGCTTGGCACAGAACTGACTTCATGTTGAAAGTTTAGTCTGCTGTGAGGGTTTTATACGCATGCGTATGAGTCAAAGAGGCATAGATTTAACGGGGAGGATCCCCTTCAGGCATCTTGGAAGTGCATATAAATGTTTCTTCTATGTAGTCACCAAAATAGAGTCCACCCCCACCAGCAATGCATCTATATACTGTGCTGCTCTCATCAGCGTTTATTAAGTGCTTTATCTCAGTAACGTGTAAAGTCTACTCAGGAATGAGATACTCCATGAATTAAGCCCTTAAAGGCAGACCCTACCCAGTAAGATACTTGTGCTTCTCTGAAGAAGTTGAGGAGCCACATCAACGCCCTGAAAGCAGAGCCAGCAGTGCAGGTATCCCCCACCAGTGATTGGTGTGACAGCAGCTCCTGCCGTGGTTTTGGCTGGAAAGGGCAGGTCAGGGGTTTAGTAGTTGGATGTGGTCCTGTTTGCCGTTAAATCACCACATCTCTTTGCATAGTGTAAAGCTTCCAGGGATGGTGACGCTGCCCAGATGGGTGGGTGCTTGCTGGTGGGTCCCCAAAGACCAGGACAGGCATCCTCTGCCTTGCCTGGAGCCCTGCTTGATCATCCCAGCCTGCAGTTAGCATTTGTGCCAGAGCTGCATCATGAAAGGGTTTATTGATTTACCAAGTGGATGTGCTGATAAGAGCCCTGCAATAACTGGCAATAAAGCAATAATGACAATATGTTTCAATATATTAGCAAATTTGCCATGCTAGAAAGTCTTTTCCCCATTTCCTAGATTAAAAGGAGCTGATGACAAGCGTATTCCTCATTTTAGTTTCCTTAAATATATGATATTCAGTATATATCTATTACATTTTATGATAGACCTGGTTTATGAGGAACTTGCTTTCCTCCAAGGCAATCCTCATGACCTGTGTGCTGGTCCAGGCCGTCATTGAAAAAGATGCTCCTGTTATAAGTTTGGAAGAGATATTGAGTCACTCTTGAGTCCAGAGTGAAAAGTAAAGGGAAAAAGATGAAACCTACAACTCATTAAATAATTCTAAATTCATTGCACACTAAAGAGGACTTATTGTCTGCCATGGAACTGTATAGACATCACTGAAAAAGCAGACTTTGTTTCATAAACTGAAAAAAATATACATCAATCTACTCCGTACATTGCTCATCCACAGGTTATTATGCAGTGATGGGTAATGTGTTTCTGTCTCCTTGCCTATCAATAGTATGGTTTCCATGGGCAACGTTTCCATGAGGAATTGTAAATTTTTGTCAACTGAATATTTCATCTACAAAAAAGCCCTTTGTAGAGGAAAATCATAAGATATGTATGCTGCATAAACACACTTGTTTTACAGATTATTATTTCACTCAACGCTGTCAACCTGCTGACATAATCTGAATGCAATTATTACTTTAATATAGGGCCAGGTTTGGTATAACCGAATAAAAAGGCTTAAACTTTTCCTGCAAGCCTGGCTGGTGGGAAGGGGACATTCAGGAGGAAAATCCAACATCTGAAGTAGCATCAGAGACTTTTTTTTGGTTGGAGCACCACGTGAACCAGCCTCAGTGTGAGGTGTCAGTGGTTTTACGGATTTTATCCAGCCTCACCAATTAGAATATCATATTGTAATAAACTGAGTCTCCAACATCACAGTCAAGTTCATGGAAAATAATCCCACTAGCCCAACTATTTCAGTTTCAACCTGAAAACAACATTAAGGATAATTAGCTGTTGTTTGTGTAGTGCAGGTAATCTCCAAATGCTCTTGTCTGAGACAGTGATTTGGGGAGAAGGGGCGGGGAGGGAAGAGGCAGCGCACTGGGAATATCTGATTCCTGGGCATGAAAAAATACTGCAACCCATGTTTCAGTACTGCAGTATTAGGTTAAATTAAAGTCATGTTCCTGACATCGTTCCTGCCCAGTTAGATATGAATCATTAGTACAAAAACAATTTCCTAATTATCTTTCCATTGCAGAGTAATGCAATGAATTTTGCAAAGCTGTAATTTTATCCTGGTTTATTTCCATGTCCTCTATTTTCTCTAGAGACGTGCTCTGTTCTCCTCTGAGGTTATTTCTGACGTGATCTCTGGCAGCAGGAAAGGTGGTGGTGTGTGGATGAACTCATTGTCAGCTGCTTTCCCAAATTCCCAGGGAAGTCACGCTGGGAATATATAAACTGGTAGAGGTGTTGGATGGACTTTAGCGAAGCAAATAGTGTGCTTTAAGGGTTGAATTGATCTTCACGGTAGATAACAGTTTTGTCACTGACCTGGCATGTGATGCTATAGGTGGTTTTAGGTGGTTTGTGTAAAACAGGTTTAAAAAACACAATAGAGGACCAAGTTACGAGTGAAAAGTTTCTGTGTTAATAGATGTTTCCTATAGATACTGGAAAGATACATACACATATAGATAGATAAAGGTATGCATAGATATGGGAAAGGTTAATTAATGGAAGTTGTGAAAAAAGCTGACATGGGGAAGCATTAAAACAGGAAATTCTGCCACTCCTCACCCTCCAAAAGTGTGGACATTTGCATGCTCACTGGCACAGGGCTACCTTGGTGGGGTTCAAAACACATCCTCTCCATAGAAAAAAACAGGGAAAACCCTCAAACTTATGTGGTGGAAAGCAAACGACGTACCATCACCCTCACCTGCCTGTGAGTGAGCTGTGGGCCAGGGTGAGCTGCAGCCACGTTTCCAGCAGATGACCCTGCCACTTCATCCAGGGAGCAGAATAAACGGGTTGGCACCATCCCGGGAGGGAAAGCCTGGGAGAGTCCCCAGCTCCACTTAGTGGGCAAAGCATAAACAACATGTAACAGCTCAGCAACAACACCTGAAGCCAGCTGAAGAGCATTTTTAAAACAATTGCAGCAAAGCCATGCGTAGGAAAAAGCTTTCCTTGGCTTTGGAAGACCACCCAGAAGCCCTGGTTCACCAGGAAGGACCCACAAGAATTCATCTTGTGATGAATTTATCTGCACAGATTCATCTGCAGCATCTGGGTTTCTTTTGGGGTAATGGAGGGATGTGGTGGAGCAGTCATGTTCCTGTTTAGGCAGATATTATTTAGTTAGCCACGGCCATGTTTTCTAAATTTTTTTTTAATTTATTTTTTTTTTTTTTTTTAATAAAAACTCCTGTGAAATGTACCCACAAGAAGCATCAGGAAACAAATCTCTTGAAGGCAAGGCTTGATCTTGGCAGCAAGGGTCAGCCCAGCAGTGGGGCAGCCTCCAAGGAGCAAGCAGGAGGTTCATGGTCAGGAAGGAAGGTGATCCTTCAGGTTGCAGGTGAGACCACATGAGGATTTCCAGGAGGTTGTCAGAGCCAGGACAAAAGAATGTTTGTGCTATCATCTTTTCTCCTTGCAGACATTTCAGTAGCTCTGTTGATGAGTTAAGGGCAGTTCATTAAGTCATTTCCACTGGTTAGACAGCATATATCTTGCCCGAATTGCTTACTTCATTGACTAGTTCTCCAACTTTTGGCATTTCATCAAGGAAAGTGTTTTAGGGATATGGCTTAATTAAAAGCATCCTCTAGCCTGGCCGCAGTTCTTCCCAAAATGCTCCTCAAGCAACAGCCCATGTGCCGTTAGCTACACCTGATCGCTCTCCTCTTCTGCTCACCAAGTCCAATGAAGGTGATAAATCAGAAAATCAGCACAAATCGTAGAAATACGGTACATTTTGAGGGGCTGATTGCTATTGCACATTTTCCTGTACTCCACAGGGTTTTGGTGTGTGCTTCCTATACTCCCACAGGGATCTTGTTATTAAAGGTTCCCTCACATCAGAAATAAAGAATCCTGCTCCCAGGTCTTCAGGGTCACTTGCAGACAAGGTGGCTCTTATGGCATATAAAGTTTCAGCCAAACAAGTGTTCCCCTCCTTCACTGCATCAGGGCCATCAGAGAGGAGGGGGAGCTAAAAGTGCTTTTAGCAAAGAGGGAATGTATCTGTTACTGCTTTTTCCTTGTTCGTTTTTAAGGAAGACAGTTGCAGGAGAACTAGACAAAAAATGGATGTGTGTGTAATGAATTCAGAAGTATTTAAGAAATAGTAGATTTCATCTTTCCCCCTTCCTTTGCATCCTGCTGTGTCTGGAGAGGTGCAGAGAGGATAATGTTTGGTTGAAATGAGCTGCGTTCCACTTTGGATAGCCAATGTTTGTATATGTGTGTATATATATTTTTCATTTATTCCCATCTGCAAAAGTCAGGTTAGAGATACTTCCAAGCCAATACAGTTTCCAAAAGCTGCTGGATTTTTTTTTTCCCCATCCTCTCTGTGTTTCTGCTGCCATTCTGCCCATGCTGCAATCACCCTGGGAAGCTGATGAGCACCAAGGTAGTTGCACAGCAGATACTGGATCCTCAGTATAATTTTTGGCAGTTAATTAGCAGCTCTGCTGCTCACATTAAAAAAAATAATAAAAAAAAATATAAATAGCCTCTCTGTGCTTGGGTAAGTGAGCTGTCAATGGAGGGACTGAAGCTGAAACATGAGGGTGCTTGTAACATCCCAGATCTTGGAGAAAGCACTTTTATTGGAGAAAAAGGGGTGGAAAAGTTTCCTGTTTATGGTCAGAAGCATGTCATCTCCTCTTGGTGCTCTATGCTGGCTCCAGACCTAGTTTCATGGGTCACTATGCTGTGCCCAGTGTCACAGAATCAGGGAACTGCCAGAGTGGGAAGGGACCTCTAGAGATCATCCTGTCGAACTCCCCTGCTAAAGCAGGATCGCCCAGAGCTCATCACTCAGGGCTGCATCCAGGCGGGGCTTGAAGGTCTCCAGAGAAGGGGACTCCAATCCCTCCCTGGGCAGCCTCTGCCAGGGTTCTGCCACCCTCACCAGAAAGAAGCTTTTTCTCATATTTGAATGGAACTCCCTATATTCCAGCTTGAGCCCATTGCCCCCCGTCCTGTCGCTGGGAACCACAGAGAAGAGCCTGTCTCCATCCTTCTTCAACCCACCCTTCAGATACTTATGAGCATGAATAAGGTCTCCCTTCAGCCTTCTCTTCTCCAGGTTCTTTCGGCTTTTCCTCATCAGGGAGATGCTCCAATCCCTCCATCATCTTTGTTGCCCTATGCTGGACTCTCTCCAGTAGTTCCCTGTCTCTCTTGAACTGGGGAGCCCAGAACTGGATGCAGTATTCCAGTGGTGGCCTCACCAGTTACAAGTAGAGAGGGAGAATGACCTCCCTCCACCTCCTGGCCACACTTTTCCCTACGCAGCCCAGGATTCCATTGGCCTTCTTGGGGACAAGGGCACATTGCTGGCTCATGGATTGTTTACTACCTGCCAGGACCCCAGATTCTTCTCCTCAGAAGTGCTTTCCAGCAGGTCTGCCCCTAAACCTATATCGGTGTCTGGAATTCTTCCTCCCCAGGTGCAGGACCCTGTACTCGCTCTTGTTGAACCTCATTAGATTCAATGGTGTCAAGACCAGGCTGCTCCTGCTCTTACTGCATTTTTTTTTTTTGCATGGGATGTAACTCTTCATCCTCTGCCCTGCTCTCTGCTCGTTTCTCACGAAATATTGGCAGCCTTCAGGTTTCCTTTTTAATTCTGTGTCTGAGCACTGCGTGCCTGCTTTAGAGATCAGAAGTGAAACACATCAGTCTTGTGTCGTGATGGGCCCCGATTAAAATGCAAAAGCTGGATGGTGTTTGAGAAGGGAAACAGGGGAGGCTTTTAACAGTAGTTTGAATAGTCTTAAGTTCTGTGCTGATGCCAAAATCTACTGTAGAAAGGTCTTGTTTTGGGATTGGAAAAGATGCATTGCCTTGGGAACCCAGACTATTACACTGCCTTACAGCTTACATTTAAAATATATATTTACTCCGTTGTATGATTTAATTACCTAATGCATTTAACATTTCTGGATAATGCTGTTACTAATATTTTCATAGTCTCTCTAAGGTACTCTTGGCTTGCTGTAAAGCCTTTAGCAATCCTCTGGCCTGGGACTGGACAAGCCATTTCCAGCCTGAGGCAGTGAGAAGGGTGAAACATGGATCAAGTTCTTCCACAACCTGGTTCGAAGGGCAGCTGGGGTGCAGGTCTATGTTTGGGCTCTCCCTATGCAGGAAAAAGCTGTGATGATCCAATATCCTGTGTGATCACAGCTTGTTTCACGCCTTTCATCCTGCTGGAGTTTGCTGAATTTGCTGGAACTTAAATGAATTCTTCAGGACAATGCATGTCTTTGCTCTCGTGAAACCCCACCTGGAATACTGTGTCCAGCTTTGGAGTCCTCAGCACAAGGAGAATGCAGACCTGTTGGAGTGGGTTCTGAGGAGGCCTCAAAGATGAACAGAGGGCTGGAACCCCTCCGCCATGAGGACAGGCAGAGAGAGTTGGGGCTGTTCAGCCTGGTGAAGAGAAGGCTCCAGGGAGACCTTATAGACCTTTCAGTATCTGAAGGGAGCTCCAGGAGGGCTGGAGAGGAAGTGTAGTGACAGGACAAGGGGTAATGGTTTTAAACTGGAAGAGGGGAGATTTAGTTTAGATATTAGGAAGAAATTCTTTGCTGTGAGGCTGGTGGAACAGATTGCCCAGAGAAGCTGTGGCTGCCCCATCCCTGGAGTGGTTCAAGGCCAGGCTGGATGGGGCTTTGAGCAACCTGGTCTGGTGGGAGGTGTCCCTGCCCAGGGCAGGGGGATGGAAATAGATCTTTCTAGGGTCTTTAAGGTCCCTTCCAACCCAAACCCTTCTATGATTCTATGATTTCCATTATATGTTGTCTGCCATCAAGCAGATGAACCCAGGCTGAAGGATGGCAGGCAGCTCCATGGCTCACTGTGCTGCAGAAGGACATGGGACCCTCACCCCAGTATGTGGGATGGAGAGACTGGTGATCACCTGCCCTCCCCATGCTCCTCTAGCCTCCCAGGCTGGGCTCTGCCGGCTTCTCCACCAGTCCCTGCCGTTTCCTTCTGCTGTTTGGGTGGCTGGTTCAGCCTGCAAAATCCATTTAGCTGCTGTGCATCTGCCAGTGCTTTGCTCCAGAGAGACGTTATTATGTTAAGCTGCAGATCGGAGAGATTGCGGTAATATTTTTACACTAAAAGATGTGTTGTCCCAAGATGCCCCTGACGGCGGGGGACCGACGGCCACTATGCATCTTTGTCTCCTGCCCTAATTACCTTCAAGCTGAACATTTGCAGTCATGCATTGCTGGCAAAGCTCGTTATTTTGGAGAGCAGAGTGAAGCTGTGGGGCAGGGAACTACCGGTTGTGCATTAAACAAGCAATTATTGCATAGCCCAGCACAGGCCTCCATGTGACGCTGAGGCTGCCCAGCCTGGAGCAGGGTCACACAGTCTGGAGTGGACAACAGTGCTGGGGCAGCCCTTGCTTGCTTGGTGTCATGACCTTCCCACCCAGGAAAGTCAGACTTCATCTACTACATCCCTGCGGGTTTCAGGCAGGGTCATTCAGATATAAATAGGGTTGGTTGGTTTGTTTTCATCTGTTCATCCCAGTAAAATAAAATTTTAGCAGTAGGCTTGTGTGCAAACTCTGAGCTTCAGAGAAGCTGAGTTTCAGGATGGAGATGACCTGTTTCGGAGGACGCTAGATCCATCCTGAAATTCACCATTTGATCTGTCTGGAACCATGAGTGTGTCCTCCAGATGTGTTCACCTGCAGACCACCTAAATAAGATGGATGTTACTGTATGGGCTTCTTATCTCAGTAGCTGAGGCCACAGGACTCATGACCTGCCTTTGCCCATGCAGATACCATACTTTTGACCAGCAGCATAAATTTGTCCGTGGCTTGCAAAGATCAGGGTTTGGCAGACGTCTCCTGAAGTTTATGCTGTTCATGGGGCTGCGGTTCTGTCCTTGGGCTGGGACAAAAAGTTTGTAAAACTCTTCATCAAGTTGGGAAGCAAGGAAGGATAAACCTGTGATATTCTACTGTGACTGAAAAAGAGATATTTTCTGCCTTATGAATCTGGCAAAATGCTACAAACTATGACAAGGGACTTGTCATTGTGGTGGTGTTGAGGAAGGTGAAAGAGAGATTGATGCAGGAGCTGAAATGTTCCTCTGGCAGGAAAAAGCATGAGACATTTGAAACCTTTGAATATTAGATTGCTGTCTGAGTGTCTCTTTGCAGTTAATGATCTGACCAGGAGCACACTTCGACGGAATAAATGCATGTAATTAGAGACATCTCCTACTTTTCCTCCTGTTTTGGATGACAGTCTCTTCTCACGCCATTCTCCAGCATAATTTGCATGTGCATGTTCATTAATGCCTGCTGTAGCACGGAAAAAAGTAGGGGTCTGTGTGGCAGTGTGCTGCAGCCTTTCCTCAGAGGTGGAAGACCTGTCGCATGACCTGCAGGGCTGCTCTCCCAGTGCCTTGGGCTGGGTGGGGACCTCAGACCGAGCAATCTCATTTTGCAATCTATGATTCCACCAGAAAGGAAGCAATGCATCTTGTTATTTAGCACTCAAAACAGTTTTTTAAAAATTATAAAAAAATAGATAGGTCATGATGTGGTGATGCAGTGGAAGAGTCTTAAAGGAGGACAGAACTTTTTGGGTGCTTTGGGATGAGAGAGCAGTGCTGGCTGCCCAGGAGCATCCTGCAGATCCATGCAAGGAGAGCACGGAGCAGATTGACCTGCAGAGACTGTGGTCCCTGCCCAGAGCTTTCAAGTTGTTGCTGCTTGCTGTTCCTCACTGGAAGAAGCAGCATAGGAAAATCGGGGGGGAAGAAAGAAAAAGG
>VXBW01001196.1:604677-636975 GCA_013400375.1 Thinocorus orbignyianus
GGGGGGAAGAAAGAAAAAGGAAAGCTCAGCATGATCATTAGGATGAACTGCTTGGTTTTACTGATAACCAGAAAGGGGTTGCTAAACAATGCCTGGGGGAAATGATTTGGAAAGTCACGATGTGTGATACCTAAGGAGGGAGGGAATGCATGTGTTACCAGAAAGTGTGTTCAGGTACCTTAGCACAGCAAGCTGGGCACTGGGGCTGTTTTGGAGAGGAAATGCAGCATTTTGCTACAATGGATTATTACTTTTATTATTTACTCCTTTATTGTGCATTACTTGATGGGTTCTGGAGCTTTCAGGGTTTGAGTTTGAAGAGATCAACTTGAAGACACATCCTCACTCTTCTCTCTTTTGGTCTACGTGGCCATATTTACTCCTTAGTTAAACAGATTTTCATTATCTTGGAAAAGCCGTCAAAACCATTTAGCTATGAAAAATCACTAACCAGCTCACTTATCTTCAGAATGAGGATGTGTTTATGGCACTAATTATCTCCTGTCAACATATAATGTATGCCTTTACTTACTCCAGCGTGTGCGTTTCTAACCCTTCAGTCCCACCCCTGGGAGACCCTGGTCAGCATCGGGGCACTGCAGATTTGGAAGGGGATGAAGTCTCAGCTGTGCATTTTATGGTTCCCTGGCTGCCAAGCCTTGACGTGGAAACTGCCTAAGGATTTTTGTGTCCAGCCCTCGGTACAGGCCAAGCTGCAGAGTTGTTAATCAGCAATAGCCTGGTGAGTAAAACTGAAACTCTTTTTCTCCTGGCCTTTATCCATGGCATCTGTTTGCAACCCCTTGGCTCTTCAGCCCAAGCGAAGATAACAAGTTTTAGCTAATGACTCAGGGAGCATTTTGTGCTATCAGTTGTGCCTGGCTTTTCTCCTCCCACCATCCGCTTGCTGTCCATCTGCAGCCCGTCCTTGGTGCCTTTTCCTGAGATAAACTCCATGTGGAGCGATAGAGAACGCTGACTCCCTGCAGCCTCACTCGTCCCACACGCTGGGAAAGCAAACCTGGCCCACACCATCTCCTATCAAACCATCAGCAACATTGGTTCAAATGTCCCCAAACAGCAGCTCCCCCACGTGAGGCCCTCTCTCCCGTCAGCACATTTCCCAGGGAACAGAGGCGGATGTGTCCGTGTTATCTCCGGGCTGGAATCGCCTCCCCCAGACACATCGCCCGGTTTCTTTAGGCAAGAGGGACAGAAAGCACTGGGAGGAGCGTCCTTGTTGATAAGGGATGTGTTGAGCCAAGCAAGGCTGGAGTTTCTACAGGTCAGGTCCTCCGTGGAGGTGGATGAAGGCGACTCTGCCAAGCTCATGCTTAACCGGCACCGCTTGACCCTGCGCAGGGTCTGATCCATTGAGCTCATTAAAGGATGATCCAGGTGTGCAGGGAGGGAATTATCATCAGTGAAAGTTCTGTGGTCAAACAGAACAGGGCTTTATCTGCTGGGCAACATGAGGAACTGGGAGCGTGCCCTGAAGCCTGGGTGTGAGGTGGCTAAAGAGGAAAGGATTTGGGATGGCTGTAGAGCAATCTGGTCATGCCATATTTTCTGTGTGGAGAAGCCAGTGGGCTCATCTGAGTGAATCTGGCTTTAGAGAGGAGGTCATGGTGGTGGTAAGGAGGGGAGAGTGTGCTCAGAGGGACACCCGGGACCTTAGAGACACCCAAATGGTTGCCATTACTCATTAGGACCAAACCAGGAGCCGGTTGGTAGGACTTGTTAGGACCAAATCACCTTGGAAAGAGGCACAGCAAACTCCAAACCTTTCCAGCTGGGTTTTTCCCATCCTGTGTTGCACCTTTTGCAATGACCCCTTCTCGAGCAGCTTGATGGGTGGGAGCTGAAAAGCTTGGTGCTTGGCACTTTCTGCTGGAGCACAGACTTCTGGACCTAGCTTGGTGTGGGTCTGCCTATTTTTCATTATAAAATGGCAACACAGCTGAGCTGGAGCAGGGCAGGGCCCCTTCTGCTGAGCAGGGGCATACCCTGTGCTAATCACTTAATCTCCGCTGGCTTTGCTTTGGGTGTAACAGCCTTAGAAGGGCTTTGTGAGCATTAACATCTAAAAACTGCTTTGATGAGTGCCACAATTAAAGATGTTCTGCAAGTTCGAGGAATCATGATCGATCAGCTAGGGAATATATTGCAGGTTGCTGGCAATTGTCCCTCAGATGCTAAAATTTCTGCAGAGCAAAGGGAAATGCATCTGTTAACCCCTCCAGTAGGATCCAGACCCCTGGGAATGCAGGGGCTGCCTTGAGGACTGCTGCTGGGAGGGGACACTGTCCTGCCCACTGTAGCAGAAGGGGTGTTGCTCAAAACCACCCCCCGCCTGCCAACTATGCTTATTTTTTGCTTTCCAGAAATCTTTTCTGCTCAGAAGACTGCAGGTCACCGGCATTGCCTGCTTTCAAGTCAGCATGACTGGGATTATACTAATGAACCCTTCATTCTCAAGCACTTTCTTCCATTTTTGGCATTTAAATGAGATTCAGACTGCAGTTGGCCACCTCAGTCATTCCGGTGCCCTGACCCTGGATTTAGATGAGGGACACAGTGATGTCTTATTAAAGTTTCATGGAGACATTTCTTTCCATAAGGAACAGTCTAAGAAAAAAAAAAAAGCTTATTTAATGAACCTGTTTTCACTTGGACTAGCTTGTAATTTGCCCTCAGATCATCCTACAAAGTGCCTGAGGATGCTTAATGGCAGTGATAACGATATCATAAACTAAGAGGAGCCAAGGATGTTGGCCATTTCTTCCCCAAGGCCATTTGTTAGTCCGTAGCATGAGTATTTGTGTGTTGGGCTGTGCTCATGTACTTGCTACCTTGTGTAAACAGGATTTTACCCTGCTGCTGCCGCCATTCACTGCCAAATAGTGCTGGGCTCTGATCCTGCCTGGGATGCTGCCTGTTGTGCTGGGGATCCAGACACTCCTGAAGCTTGAACGGGGTGTCCAGGTACTGGGATGCATTAATGGTTTGGCTCTTGGTGGATTGAGCCTTCATCAAAAAATGGACCTGCTCAAGAAACACCAGTGGTGTCCAAGTCTCCTTTGTGCTGGGTAACAACTTGGTTTGTGGCAGTGCTGGGTTAACGGCTGGACTTGATGATCTGAAAGGTCTTTTCCAAGCAAAACGATTCTATGTTTCTATGAGGAGCTTTGTTTGCCCGAGTACAGGATAAATTACAGAACCCTCTGAACCAAAAAGTAGAGGTACAACCTCATTTCCACTGCCAGCCTGGCCCCTTGGGTGGTAAAAAGCAATTGTTAACTCAAGGGACTGTAGAATTGGGATAGAAAAGGGAAATAAAAGAAATTCCAGGACATATGTTGTAAAACACATATGAATATTTCCCAGCTCCTATTTATTGGCAAACAGATTTCAGTATAACCTAGAGAAAGCCATCCAGGTGCATGTCTCTGGACATTGTGTCTCTTTCTGTGTCTTTGAAAGCTTTCAGAATGAAATTCTGGTCATTTTTCAGCCTCCAGTTGATGCCTGGAAGGGTCCCCAGCTCTGCATCCCGCCTTTACTAATGCAGACAAGGCTGAGACAGGACCGGGGTACCTCCAATGTGTGTCCTCCTCTGGTGCGCAGCAGCCTGGGAGGAGGCATTCAGGTCATGGCTTGAAAATATAACAACACCCCCACCCCCTCAATGGTATTTTAGACTAATTGGAGGCAAGAATTGATGTTTTTATGGAGATTACCCTTAATGGTGTGAACCATCCTCTCATTTCCATCCTAAATTATTTATGGCCAGCTCATTCCCAGTAGTTCTCATGTTGTTAGCTTAATTATTTTCTTTTCCTGCTGTTACTCCTTATGTACTTGTAAACAACAATTGTATCCTCTCTCAACCTGCTCTTTTTTTTTTCTGCTAAATATGCTTCTCTAGCCTCCTCATAAAGTTGTACTCTCTTATTTCAGGCAATAAAAATATTCAATCCACAAATGAAGAACCCGATCAGGAGCCTGATCGCCTGTTTCTGTTTATCTCTGCTCAGCGGGTGAAACGTTGCCTCGTGGAGCTGCTGAGCAAACCTCCACTGGTTTAAACTTGACCACGATTTCCCCTGCCAAATGTAAGTGCTTGTAAAGTCAAGCAGAGAAGCTTAAATAAATTAAACTGCTTTATAAATGTGGGGTTATGCATGTCTAAACGCAGAAAGGGGGTTACCCCATTTGATTCTCTAGAGAGCAGTTGCAAAGAAGATTCAGTCACCTGTCCTGCTGGTATCCAAGCCTGACTTTCAAAGTTTTGAGGTCTTCAGGTTGAATTTCTGTTTAATCATCACTGATTAAACTAATTTACGCTGAATTGCATGAAACCAGAGTGATTTTTGTGAGAGCTAGAAAGCAGAAGGTGGCATTTCCATCTGAAAAGGTAAGACTTTTTCTTAACTCCCTCATCAAACTCCTTTACCAAACATTCTTAGTTGCGTCATGAGGTCTGTGTGTTGCAAAATCTTATGTTTTCACGTGTTTTTCTGAGGCTTAGAGCAGAGCAGTTTGCTTTGTTGGCATCAGGAGGATGGCTGTGCATGGGAACCATGTAACGATATTTCATCTGTTGTTGGATTGTTGGATTCTCCTCTTCTCTTCCCTGGATTTATCCTTATTTCATATTTGGAACTATAATGGGATCATTTCAGGAAAGAAAATAGAACTAAAACTCGGGGAGAGCACATATTTGGCATCTGTCTCTGATGTGTTAGGTCTGTGCAAAATCTGCTGCTCTCCTTTGAAGGCACCAAGACAACGTCCCCATTTTCTCTGGCAGCACCCACTGAGCACTTGGGAAATGTGATCTATTTTCTTCCAAAAATCTGATGGAGTGTTTGAAATACATGACTGGGAACGGTTTTGAAAAATTGATGTAGGCAGTCTTATTTGCTTTCTGAAACAATGTGAAAGCATCAATTTTAGGAAAAACTAACCACAACCACAGCAGAAGGATTAATTCATCTGTTTTCTTAAGGAAAAATAATTACCACAGATCTTTTGAAGCTTGCAAGGAGTCAGCAGTAAAACCTTCCCCAGAGCTGTCATCTGTGAATGCAAATCTGGCTGTGATTCTCTAAAAATCAATCAATCCTCTTCGCCGGGGCCAGCGAGCAGGAGGAGGCACCTCTGCGTTGGCATCTGGAGAGTTAAAGCTGCTGCTGAGACTTTCCCTTGGCTGAATACGTTGGGAGATGCAGCATCTGCCGTGGTTAGTGGCTATGAATATATATGAGGGAAATGGTTTTCATTTGAAAATATGCCAGATCTTCATTGCTGGAGATGCCTGATACCTGGAAGGA
The DNA here is from genome assembly GCA_013400375.1 of Thinocorus orbignyianus. Classification (NCBI taxonomy): domain Eukaryota; kingdom Metazoa; phylum Chordata; class Aves; order Ciconiiformes; family Thinocoridae; genus Thinocorus; species Thinocorus orbignyianus. The sequence goes on from VXBW01001196.1 coordinate 610,014, forward strand.
GGATGCCTGATGGGGAAGGGGAGCTCAGCACTGGTGGTGGTGGTCCCTGGTGCCTGGCAGTGGGTGGGTGGTTGCGCAGAGTTGGGGTGGGAAATTAAGCATTTTGTATCTGTGGGGAAAAAAAACTGGAGAAAAACCTTGCAGGAAAACTGGGTGCAGAGCAGGGTGTTTGTGCTAGGGCACCACAGGGTAAGTGAGGATGGTCCTGATGGAGATGTGGGGGATGCTGGCAGGAAGACCCTGGTGGGACTTGAATAGCTACCAGCAGGCTGGTGTAAAATATAAGTCCTTTGGGAGGTGGGTCGCAGACAAAAGCAAATAATGATAAGAAAAGAAAATCAAAAGGTAAAATAAAGAAGCCTATCTGGAGGGCAGTGAGTGTTTAGAAGGGAAGGGGAGGCAGAATAGCTGGATTAGGTCACCTCCTCCTGCTGCGAAGCCTCTGGCCCTGCTCCGGGGCATGTGGGACAGCTTCTTGGCAGGGGAGAAAATTCTGAATTTCTTGAGTTGCTTTCCCATTGAAAAAGACATTTTTTCACTTCATGTTTTCACAGGAAAATGTCAGTTAAAAAAAAAAAAAGAAAAAAAAAAAAAAGAGAAGAGAAGAGGGGAAAAAAAAAGAAAAAAAAAAAGAAATTGTTGTTTTAATTGTTATCTGCTCTGTTTTCCCTTAGGGTCTCCTTTCCATACTGTAAGCTCTCCAGATGGGGATTTATCCACCATTTTCAAAAGACTGGCATGCAGATACCATGTCAGCAGAAGTAAATACTCATAATAATGTGAATTTCCATTTATTTTTGGTATTTTCCTTTTGGAAAGAGTTGGCAAAAACTTAAAAACCAAAATGTAAATTTTGAATTAATTGAAAACTTTTTAATTGGTTGGTTTCAAACTTTTTTGGAGGGAAGCATACTGTTTCTACCAAAAAAACATAAGTAAGGGTTTTTCACCAGGCATGTGTTGTCATGTGAATTTTGTCAGCTCTCCAGACAGGAATGTTTTACCAAACAAAAAGGTCAAGTAAATGACAGTAGAGGTTGGAGCGACTCTTGCTTAAGGAGATCTTGTTTTTACAGCTTTGAAGATCTTTTTGACTTTGAAAAAGACCTCTCATGTTCCTTCTTCCCAATTCTCAGCCCCTGGCTTGTTGAGAGAGGTGTTGGACATTTGGAGCTGTCTGGCCTCTAAACCTAAAGGAAAATCAACTCACCAGCAGCCAGGAGGAAGAAGATTTCAACTCCTCTTTTAGGTACTTGTGAAATCATGACATTACTTCTCTGTGTTTTTGTTCAAAGCCCTTGAAAATAAATTGTGCTCTGAGCAGATGGGCTGACAGCTTGTGGTTTGCTTGGCCCTCTGTCCTGCCCTGCCACCACATAGACACACCTCCACGGGTGTCTGTGGGTCCCCAGGGCTCCTGCCCTATCCCCTGGTACCATCAGATGAGGCTGGGCAGGAGGTGTTTTTGCTTTTCTCCATTTTCCTTCTTTTTTAAATCACCACTTTCTTGAAATCTGAGCAAATGCAACACTCTAGGAGAGCTACTGCCATGCCAAATTTGGACTAACACTGGTTCGAATAGGTTCAAAACCCATTAGGAGAGGTGTGGTGGGAGGTGAACAGGCCTGGGGAAAATCCTGTCTTGTTTGCTGCACACCAGAGGACCTCCATGTCCATCTGTCTGTCCATCTCTTCGTTTGCAGAGCTCAGTGCAGCCTTTCCTAAGCACAGTCCTCCCACCTCTGAGACCCCAGGTGCCCTAGCATGTACCCGTCCCTGCTCCTCACAAGGGCTTGGGTTAGCCTTTGTAGTGGGTTTGTTCAATGATTAGCAGAGAAGCGTGGGGGATATTCTGTTTGTGTTGGCATCTACTGGTTTGTGGCAGAGAAAAAAAAAAAGAAAAAAGGTTTAATTGTGTGAGTGGTGGATGGAGGTGATAAGTTCTGACTTCAAAGGCTGCCCTGGCTCTGGTGGAGTTGAGTTATTCCTGCATGGTCCACTTCATCACGCAGCTGTTTAATTACAACTGTATGATGATGTTGGAAGCATGCCCATGGGGTCCGCTGGGCTCTCTGGATAACAACCCCAGCAGCTCTTTAATGCAGTGACTGTGAGTCAAAGCCGTCGACCTGGTCCTCCTGGGAGTTTTGGGTTGTTTAGAACCAAAACATAGCTGGGACCCGACCATGGAGCTAGATCATGCCCCAGCTTTGATAGATGTATAGTCGCCTATATTTAATGGCTTACAGTGGTCTCTGAGTCGACCTTCGAGTAGCAAGCCTGTTCATCATTTGCTTGAAAAGCAGACTTAATCATGATGAGTGATTTCTTGGCAGGACTATCAAGTATTGCTGAGGCCATGGAGACCAAACTCTTCTACCAGCAAGAAGGCTTTAAAATCCCAGATCCTCTTCATCAATTCCACACCCACTGCTCACGCCCATCCTTGTCAGACCTTGGTGGTCCCTTTACTTACCTCCAAAACCTTGCTCAGGTGTTGCAGTGATGGAGCACAGCCTGTCCAGGGACACACATACCTTCTCACCCGAGGCAATGACTCCATATCTCTTGACAATGCCCAGGCTGTGTGTGCCTGTCCTCATGCAGACTTGGGTCTTACTGCCCGTTGGGTGGACTTACAGGAACCTGAGCAGGTCCCAAGGACCGATAACGCTCGTTGCATCTAAAGCCGCTGAGCATCCTGCAGGAGGGCACTGGGACATTGCTAAACCCCAGCCACAACTTTCTGTCCCCAATGCTTTTCCTTCTGCTTCCATGAGCCAGCAGAGCATGAGGTACCCTCTCCTTCAGGACTCAATGCTGATGTAGGATCGTTCTCCACATCTCAGCTCACAGTCTGTGAATGGAAAGAAAAAAGCCTCTGGAAGAAACTGTAAGTAATTTCTAATGAACCTTTCCAGGGCATTTTAAAAAATGAAAAACCCCCTCTGCTCTATCTCTAGTTAACCAAGGTCCTTTGGAGCCAGGAGACTACTGAATATTTTAAGAGCAATGTTATTTTGCAGCAGCTCATAGCTAATGAATTCCCAATTCGTATTTCACAGTAGGTGAAGAAGAAAAGAAAAATCCATTTTCAGCACATCTGTAATGTATTTTCCAGTCACTTGTGGAACAAATTGTGCTCAGACCTGCAGCTTCAACCACTGACACAGCTGAGAGGGGAATGGAGGTGGTGGAGGCTGTGCTCTGGATGTTCTCCTTCTGTCAACACGGTGTGGTGTAACTAGACTGCTGAAAGTTTTGTCTGTCTTGTGGGGTTTTATAGCTCATTTCACTCCAAAGCTTTTGAGTGCTCCTGAACTGTAGTTCAGGTGCTCCACCATAGGTGTTGGGTGGTGGTTGATGTGCAGGAGGTGTCTCTAGTGGGCTCCTGGCTCTTGGTCAGCCAAAGAGGGTCTTCCTGCACTAGGACTCTCCCTTCCCTGGGGATATCATGATGGAAAGCTACCCTTGCTGGTGGCACACGTGGCTGCCATGAACAGCCCCAGACATGGACTGTCCAGGACACTGCAGGCACAAGGAGATGAGCCACAGCTGAAACGGGCATGGTGGGTCAGCTTCTGGCTGCACAGCCTGTCCAAGAGCAATCTGTCCAAACATATCCTGCCCAGATGGAGTTATTCTGTCCTACGAGTCCTTTTCTGAGAAAAGACTTTGATCAGCATGGCTATTAAGGAGTAATTCCATGTGCAGGCAAGCCCTCGCACCCAGGCAGAGAAGTTTTACTGGACTCGTTGGGCTCAGACACATGTGCCAGAGCTGGGCATTGAGACCTGGGCACTGGGAACCACAGAACCACAGAAAAGCTTCCTTCGGGCACTGGGCATGGTTTCCTGCTGGCAAAGGTGGTGTTCATCTCTACCCCATGGTTTTACATTGCGCTTCTTGGCTGGAAGGAGAACTAAGAAGTGCAGATGTGGGTACTCCCTTCACAGCGTAAAAAAATAACCAACCCAGCTAGAGTTTGGCTACTCCAGGACCAGGGTCCATCATCCATTCCATGCTCTAATTGTATTAAAATTGTACATCTCAGAGGCTGCCAGAGGCTCCATTTTCATATTACTTTGCTGTGTGCTCTCCCCTTTTCTCCCAATTCTGCTTTTGCTAAGTGCCTGCAAAACAAATTACAGCAAATATTCCCTCATCAGGGCAATGCTGCTTAATTCACGGTGCATTTTTGTTTGTACATGTTAATGCATCCACTTAAATTGTGCTGGCGGAGACCTTGAAGGGAGTCGCAGAGGTGAAGCAGTCATTAGGAATTCTCATCTGCTGGGTGATCAACCATCTTTCACTCGTCCTGGTCCTTTGGATTCAGGATCAAAGGAGAGAGGCATTATCACCTCTTTCGGTGGTGACCACACAGGTTAGAGAAACAGATTAAATATAGTTTGGTTCTAGCAATAAAATCTCTGTGTGACTATATGTAGGGTGCTGCCATATCCAAGGGGATAAGTGGGAATCACATAGACCTCTCCATGCCACACTGGACCTTCCTGTGGTGGGACCCAACCAAGCTTGGGAAGCCCATTCAGGGAAAGGGTTATTTGACATAAATTCATTATGATATTTCACATATCTCCACTATAAATAAAAGCTGTTTTTTAACTATTTCCCAGCACAAAGTCAAGGAGGTTTCTTGGTGCATCTTCCGTAACTCCAGGCAGCTGGAAGCTCCAGGAATGGAGCTGGATGTGATGAGGTTTGCTGGACACAGTTCCTCCTGCAGATGACACCGAATGGCACATGGGTGAGGGGTCTCTGCTGGCGAGGTGGCAAACAGGGCTTGTGTGACCTGATTGCAACCGTGTGCCTTTTTCAAGGTATTTAATTAGTCTGCCAAACATGAAAATAAAGCTCCGATGCCTTATTCTGGCTGGGAATTTGAGGGTAGTGGACTCCCAGGATGCAGCCAGACTGGGACCAACCTCTCCGGGTCACAGTCCTTCCCACGCCTCCTCTTCTTCCCCAGGAATCACCTTGGGAAGACTCCCATGTCTGCTGGGTGCTTAAAACTTTAGGAAAAATATTTATTTCCAATCAGTGAGATAAACTGTTCAGGGAAATAGATATGGGAGGAATCCACCCCACCCCCAGCTTATGTAAACATTTCACCAAAATTGAGGAGTTTCCAAGGAATGTTTTGATTTTGGTTAGTCAACCAAGGAACAGTCTGTCAACAGTTGCTTCCAGCTCCTGGTCCTGGTGATCTATCATTTGCTCCTGCGTTCTTCTAACACACTTCTTCCTGTAAATATAATACTTTTGGGCTGCTACTTCAGCAGATGAGTCGGAGCATCTCATCAGCTTAATCTCAGTAAACATTTTGCTTTGGATCTAGACTACACGTTCCCAACCTCACTTGGAACCCAAGCTTTATCATTTCTCACCTCTTCCATGTGATTCCAGTTTTTAAAAGCTTGGCATAAAGTAATTGTGGTTCTGCCTGTGTCAGCCTGGGCTGTCAGAGCCAATAGACCAACGTCTTGTGGTGTGGATGCTAATTCACATCCTTGCCCTGCTTCTCACCCGCCTGTTGTTTTCCTTGGATCATTATTTTGACATCTGCAATGAAGGCAAATCAAAGTGCGATTTCATTAACAGTAGGATCTTGAAGAATTTTAGCTTCAATATTTGGGCTACAAGGTGTTGTAAACAATAGTGAAATCAATGCAGTTCCTTAGAAACAGGAGCAAAGGCGGAATCTGAAAGTACAAGTGGATGTGTATGCGCATACCAACATGTTAATTCTTGAAGCTAGTTGAGAAAAATACCCAGGGAAATGTAAAATTGGTTATGGAAAATGCATGCAACTGAAAATGTACATTGTGCATATCTGGAATATTGTGCACCAGCTGGGCAAGTATCTGTTTTCATAGAATCATAGAATGGTCAGAGTTGGAAGGGACCTTAAAGATCATCCAGTTCCAACCCCCCTGCCATGGGCAGGGACACCTCCCACCAGACCAGGTTGCTCCAAGTCCCATCCAGCCTGGCCTTGAACCCCTCCAGGGACGTGGCAGCCACAGCTTCTCTGGGCAAGCTGTTCCAGTGCCTCACCACCCTCACAGCAAAGAATTTCTTCCTAATATCTCATCTAAATCTCCCCTCTTCCAATTTAAAACCATTACCCCCTGTCCTATCACTACACCTCCTGACAGAGAGCCCCTCTCCAGCTCTCCTGGAGCTCCCTTCAGATCCTGGAAGACTGACTGCAATAAGGTCTCCCCAGAGCCTTCTCTTCTCCAGGCTGAACAGCTCCAACTGTTCCACTGTTTTCTGTAATCCCACATTCACCTTAGAATTTTTAATTATTAAACTCAAATTTCAAATTATTTGCACAACAGTGCTATAAATCATAAAATAATCCTGCTGCATGCAACCCAGTGGGACATCTACCTTGTGAGCTGTACACATCCCCGGCCATAGCCCTGCACCACAGAAGCTCACGTCACTGTGGTGCTTTACAAACAGACTCTCCAGTGGGAAGTCAGCCTTATTATTATAGTGCTAGTTGAAAGGAAAAAAGGTTTTCAAATTATTATCAAATTCCAAATATCCACATCGTTCAATCTGGTTTTGAAAGTATCCTCCAGCATCTGCAATTGCAGGTGAAAATGCCGTGGGAAACATGGGCATCCTTCTGTGCTCGTTGACAAGACATTTAGGAACTGAAAAAGGAGAGAAATTTTCATTTAGGTTGATCAAGCCCTGATTTTTTGTTTGTTTTTGTTTTTGTTTAGTACTGATCTACCTAATCCACCGATTACCTCAGAATAATCAATTTAATTGTAGTTACACTTGACCGGTGCAGGAAGCTTCCTGGTGCATGTGCTGTTATTACGAATTTTATTTTTATGGCTGGACAAACCTCTTCTCTTTGTGGTTTGGTTTTGCTGGGCTGATTTCAGGTGGTTCCTGCACATTTCAAACCCACCTTGTGCTTTTGTAGATTTGATGGCAGAAGGTGAGACCAATTGTGCTTTGCTGGCCCCAAATGTCGCAGTCAGTGTCTCATCTCCATCAGTGTCCCAGCGTGACCCGAGAAGGTATTTTGGTGCAGCTGAGTAGCAACATGAGTGAGGACAAGGTGTCCCATATCTCAGCCTCTGGTGAAGCCAAGCCTGGACCATCCAGGCTGGAGCCAGGTGATTTGGGTCATCTCCTGCCTGCAGTGGGGTGTCCTGGGCAGGATACAGCTGCAGCTATTCAGAACAAAATATGATCTTCTCCCTGTGCAGCAGAGAGGGGCTTTGCTGCTGTGTTTTACATTTTGGAAACCTGCTCTCCCCTTATCACACCCTGACATGAGCAATGGATCAGATACACAGATACAGGTTTATGAAAAATGAGTGCAGCGTTGCTTATCCGCTGCTTCCAAGTTCAGATAACCACTTGTGCAGTGAATTTCAAATAAAAAGACCAACCACAGAGCTGTCCCAGATATTGGGGTAAATAATGAATTAAGAGCCCTTGTTGCCTCGTATGGGTTGCCCGTTGCAACTCTCTGAGTGCATTGCTTTGATTTTATTTGTTTAGCATTTCAGCAACTAACTCTTGCTCCATGGGTTGCTTGTGATGGGTTTGATGTTAACTTGCCTGGTTTGCAGTCCAGGCCAGTGGGCAAACTCGGGGGGGATGGACCTTAACTGTGCCCCATGTTCATTCATCCCTCCACCAGTCCGATTCTGAGCCAAAATCAGCATTTACACAGCAAACACTGCTCCTATCTTCCCTCTTTGCCCTGGGGAGGGTAATGGTGTCAGCTGTAGTTGAAGACTCAGTTTTTGAGCTCCTATCTGTAAGGTCCATTTGCAAAACTATCTTGGGGATGTGGGGGGGGTTGGCACATGAATAGCTTTTGCTTTAAAGGGAATTAAGCACCTCAGTTGCTTCTGGAGCTTAGCAAAGCTCAGTATAACACACGTAAGTATTCTTATAATCATGACCCTTTTTGCTTTGCTGTAAGATACACAAGAGACCCAAAGGAATCAGGTGAGTGAGAGGTGTAACTTCTGGGTGAGCACGCAGAGCTTTTCCCATGAGGTTTTTGTGCACAGCATCAAAATGCCCCTACTCTGCACCAAGTCCCAGCAATCTCACCCCAGCAAAGAGCACCTGAGCTGCAGGCAGGGAGGCAGCTGGTGCTGCTTACCCCTCCCAGGGCACCCCTGATAATGGCATCATCTTATAAGAAACCTCAGAAAATCCACTCAAGATGTGCTGAAGTGGAATCTGGGAGGTTTTTTTCTCCAGCTTCTGATTTTGTGGTCTTTATTGATATTTTTTTTTATCACTGGACTCTCGTTAGAAACAGGCTTCTGCTAAAGGTGAGCAGAAAAGTTGCAGCTTTGTGTTATACACTCTGCAGTTCTGTATCCCAACAGATAACTCTGCACCTGCAAAAACATTGGCTGCTTTGTGTCTTTTTATGGTGCTTGGAGGGGGGGGGGAGAGGAAAAGAGCCCTCCTGAGCTTTCCAGGGTGTGTTTGAAGGCCAGAAGTCAGCGAGAAAAAGCAGATTTCCTCCTCCTGCTAACCTCTGAGTGCACGTGGCTTGTCCCAGAGCCAAGGTGTGGTGCTCGGGGTCACCACCAAATACATGGTCATACTTCTTCCGAGCTGTGCAGTGGCCCAGTGCTCATTGCCAGCTCAGATGTGGTACAACACTGCCTGCACCCTGCCACTGTCACTCTTCTCCTCTGAAAGGAGCTTTCCCCTGGGGATTATACATGTATATACACTATACGGATAGGATTTACATATAATCTACATCTCTGTGTATTGTATTTATACATTATCTATATATTTTATTTGTAAATGTTCTGTATATTTTACATCTTACATATATGATTGTTATAAATAATAGCTATTATATTTAATAATTATGTATAAATATTTATGGGTTTGATATAGCTGTGCCATGGTCATCTTCACTCCCTGGACCCAGCCCCAGGCCTGCACATGCATTTAAACTCGATTAGTCTCGTGCATGAATTAATTAAGGGGGTTTTTTTCCTCCAAAGAGCCAAGTGGGCTGCAGCAGGGGCACTTGGGCAAACCAACCCTTTTTGTGCCTGAACTGGGGTACTCATTTTAATTCTTCTTTAATGGATGGATGTGGCTCTGCCCCAGAGCAGAAGGATGCAGTGGGACTCAGCAGATAACGCTCCCTCCCTGGTCATCACCCCTCCTTCCCTAGGAGAGCAGCACTGATCTCAGCTTCAGAACACGCCTGCTTTATTTATTTATTTATTTGTTTGTTTATTCATTCATTCTGCTGGGTCCACAGATACACTGCTTTTGTAAAAGAAAAAGAAGAAAAAAAAAATGAACAAATCTCTAGTAGGAAAGGAATCTAGCAAGGGTTATTGAACACACAGATACCAACTCTGGCTTGGAAACTCCTTAACCATGAGCTGCTGCAATTTGGTGTGTAAAGCTGATGTTGCCTCCTATTCCTGACCCCTGCTGAAGGGAGGGAGGGCACTGGGGTCCAGAGCCTTTGGTCAGACCCACTACAACTTTTTCCATGTGTTTTGCTTAAAACTTCAATGTATTTCCATGTGTTTATCTTAAAACATGGCATCACACAGTTTCCTGATATTCTAATTTTAAAAGCAAATTAATTTCTAACTCTCCTGCCAAGATGAGTTGGGAAATACTACTCCTTAAACTGCAGAAGAGAAAAAAAAAATATTCATTATTCAACATCAGGATATTTAAGCCAATATCACATATTTTGGTGCCCATCTACGTTTCTTGTCCACTTTGCTGTCACAGCACTGCTAGCAAAGACCTCTTGGCATGGAGCTGTAACCTGTCAGCTGGGTCAGTGAGGTCTGAAAGCAAACACTAGGGCAATTTAAATTGAATAACAAAGCTGGTGTAATGAGGAGGCTCCAGTGTTTGGTTTTAATTAGTATTTTTCAGCTCAGATATAGTTTCTCACAGAAACAGCCGTATATCACGGCAGTGCAGAGGCCATCGCAGCACAGACTTTACCTCCAGAGGGTTGATGCTCCCTGAGGTGCTCAGCAGCCCCTGGTCCTGCATTCCTGAGGTTATCCAGAGTTGATGCCAGCTTCCAGTGTATACTCGTCTGCCCCAAAACCTGCCTAGTGAGGAAAACATGGGTCCTTGGAGCTGTGGTGGGTGCTGCACAGCCAGGAGAGATGGCAGGACCCTGATCAGACCAGCAGAGATACCCCTTGCCAAGCACTCACAGCTTCTGCCAGGCCCATGCCATGCCCCATCGATGCTGGGTGCCACAGGGAGGGTCTTTACACACCCTTGGGAGACCCAGCATCCCAGGCTTGGGCAGGAAAAAGAGCCCCAAAAAAGCTGCTGGGGGGGGAGCCCGCTGTGTCAGCAAAAAACTACCCCTATCGCAGGGCTGTTATCGTCCAACAGTGTAAATATTTTCTAAATGAGCTGAAAGGAGGATTGACAGCTTTCCAGTTTGGCTGGAAAATGTTACTGTGTTGGGAACAGGGATGGCTGAGCATCCCTTATCCCTTATCTGCCTGAGATGAGGAGCTGGGGGGGCCTCTGGGGGTTCCCTCATTGTGGGCAGCAGCAGCGCTGCACCCAGGAGCACCTTCCCTTCTGCATCAAACCAAAGCATTTTAGTGATTTGCTTTCAATGCTGCTGCTTGTGAGCCTTGCTGCATTCGTTATTCAGCACTGTCTTTCTTCTCCCTGCCCCATGTGCCAGCGATTAAGAAGATGCTGGTGCCTTTGTTGGTTTTTAGCTCCCCAAAATTGGGCTCGGAGCAACCTGTCAGCACGTGGGGAAATTTGGTGCCACTATGTGGTCAAGGGGCTGCTGAAAAAATGCCCCGTGTCCCACGTTCCCATTTAAAATCCCTACCAAAAGCCTAACCTTATGGCAAGAACACTGTAAGGAAACTGAGACTAAAATCCTGCTCAATATTTGCTGCTGTGGGGATGGGGTGTTTGAACTGTCTTGTCAAGTTAAACCCTTTAATTAAAAAAAAATAAAAAAAATAAATCTGTTAGTAGAATATTAAGGGATTTCCCTCTTAATTGCTAATTTAAATCCAGCATGGCTGGAGAGCAATGGGTAAATCTTTCCCAGCTGGTGGCTCTTTGGTACTTTGTGAGTTTGAGTCCCCAGAGCAGAGGGATTCGGATGCAGAAAGCTGCTAAGGGCAGCTTTCAGGCCTGGAGGGGTCATGGAAACATCCTCCCCACTCCTCAACCTCCTCCATGAGGGCTTCAGAGGATCCTGTTATCCCTGGGCCACTCCTCCCACCTACGGTTTGTGCTCTGCAACAGCATTTCTTTCAAGCAGCAGCTTCAGCATGAGTTTGGGTTCAAACAGCAGCTGCGGTGCCAAGGTAAGCCCAAAAGTTGTTTTATGACAGCATCCTGCCAAAAAAAAACCTCTGTGCCACAGGAATTTAGATATTCCTGTGTCTGCAGGACAGCTGGGCAGCATTCGGGAGGCTGGCAGCAAGACATGCCTGGTGGATTTGAGCCGGCTCGCAGCCCAGAAAACCAACAGCATCCCGGGCTCCATCTCTAGCAGCGTGGCCAGCGCGAGGGGGGGGGGGGCAATTCTGCCACTCTGCTCTCCCCCAACACAAGAAGGACATGGACCTGTTGGAACGGGTCCAGAGGAGCCCAGAAAGATGCTCAGAGGGCTGGACCCCCTCTGCTGTGAGAAATGGGGTTGTTCACCCTGGAGAAGGCTCCAGGGAGACCTTACTGTGGTCTTCCAGTACTTAAAGGGGGCTACAGGAGAGAAGGAGACAAACCTTTTAGCAGGGTCTGTTGTGCCAGGGCAAGGGATAACTGCTTTAAACTGAAAGAGAGAAGATTTAGACCAGATACAAGGAAGAAACTGTTCACAATGAGGGTGGTGAAACCCTGGCCCAGGTGGTTCCAGAGAGGTGGGAGACGCCCAGCCCCTGGAAACACTGAAGGTCAGGTTGGATGGGGCTCTGAGCAACCTGATCTAGTTGAAAATGTCCCTGCTTATGGCAGGGGTGTTGGACCAGATGACCTTTAATGGTCCCTTCTATCCCAAACTATTCTATGATTCTGATGCTGAAATAGGATGGTGCTTCTGTGAACCCCTGTAGACTGGGATAGGGATGATGCCAGGAGACTTCACTTGACATAGCTATTTGTCCACGGGACAAAGATTCTGCTATCAATTTAAAACATATCCATATAAAAGAAACCAGATTTTCACAGAACTACAGAACTCTTACAGTTGGAAAGGACCTCTGAGGTGACCAAGTCCAACCATACACAAAACCACAACCCACTCCCTACATCCTCGGCCACTAGAGCATGCCCTGAAGTGCCACATCTACATGTTTCTTAAATACCTCCAGGGATGGGGACTCAACCATCTGCCTGGATTTTATTGCTCTAAAGCGGGAGCGTAGGCTGTGAAAATCAATAATGGCAGTGGGAAGGTGGGATAGGTCTCTACAGGCAACAGATGCCCACCTTGCTGCTTGCTAGGGCATCCTGCCTGGGCATTGGCAAGAGAAGCAGACACTTTTCGGTGGTCCCAGGGGAACAAGGATGGTTGGAGAACCAGGGCACTGGGATGGGGCAAGGCAGAAACCTGACGGGACATCATGATACGGGCAAGGTGAGGAGGCATTTGATCCCGTCTGATCATCCTCATTAAGAAGTCTGTTTATTTTTTAGTCTTTGAAAAGAAACAAAAAGTTCCTTATTTTTGTCTGTGTTTGGTGTAATCAGATCACTCCCACCACCGCAGCTCCCTCCTGCTCTTGGGTACACTGAAGCTATTATTGAGTATTTATTTTTCCACCAGCCTCTGTTTCTAATTACTTTGAGCTGATGTTATGCAAAGATGTTGATTCTGTACCCCCTTTAATACCTGCCACATGCTGGGTTGTATTGTATACATTAGTACCCTGATACAATTTTCCTGCTATCATTTACCTCTTTATTTCTGATTTTATTACTTTTAGCTATGTGATAAAGCTGTTTTTTGATGAGGCTGTAGGCCAGAAGGGTAAGCAGACAAAACAAACAGACATGTAAGGCCATTTAGACATAATTTTTACTGGTGGCAGTTAGAATTGGGGAAATCCTGTGGGTTTCCATGTTTTGTTGTGGTTTTGGTTTTGTTTTTTTCAGTGGAGCAGTGAGAGTCTTGCTGCAGTAAATGCAAGACTGATGGTGCAGAAATATAACGTCTCTGTATGTTCACACATAAATAGCTCTGGCCATGTAGCTCTTGTGCTTATAAATCTTCATTTCTAATTTTTTTTTATTATTATTTATTTGCCAGACATTGAAATTTTCCATGTGTGGGAAGTCTCTCCTAAACTGATTTGATTTGAAGAGCAGCAAAAACATTTTTTTTGAGAAGTGCAGGGGAGAAACATTATTGAAAAACGAAATGGGGAAGAATATAGAGATATAATTTGGGGAACATTAAAACCTTCTAAGAGTTACAGTGCCATTGCTTTCCTGAGCCCTGAGTTCAGAGGCACAGCATATGAGTGCAACTGGTGCTTTGCAAAGATTATTCCTCTTTCCAAATTAAACTTCTGGCTTGATGAACTGGAGGGGGGCAGGAGGGTGTGTCTCAGCAATTTGGAGATGCAGCGGTGCTCCTGAAGCATTCAATCCTGCTGGATTTCATACTTATCCCTTCTGGAAATCCTAAAGGAACCCTGAGAATCATCTTGAGACCTGCTACTGAGGAGCCACGAGGGATGGATTTGGCATCATCCCTGTGAGTTTTCATGCTGTGGCTGCGTTATTTTTTCCAGCATCTTCATGGCTGGGCTGAGGCAGGAGAGAGCATCTCTGCAGCTCCGAGGGAGAGCAGGGCTTCTCTGGGCTCCCAGCCAGCACTAAACATGGAAAATTCCAACAGTCACTCCTGTCCGTTTTCAAGCTGCTCACGATCCTTTAACTTTCAAAACAAAGAAGAACAAAACTGGTTATTTTACAGCAGATTCCAGCTGGAAAAAAATCCCGATCAATTGGCACGAAGGTACCTGGCAGCTCCCAGCACAGCAGAGCTGGCATCAAAACGGGTTGGACCCCACCAAAGATCAGAGAAACGCTGACCTGTGGCTTTTAAAAAAGTCGTTTCAATTCGAATCTGCATAATTTGCATTAATTACCTTGTGTGAACCACAACAGGCTCCATTTCCTGCCTGCATTACACCTAGCCTCTTCAGCTGTGAAATCCATGAAATTATGGAATCCATGGAATTATTTTTGTGAAACTTTGTCCAAGGTCAGTTTCTCCCTGTACTCCAGTTACTTTGCTCCACTAAACTTTAATCAGTCATCCTGTAAACAGTCCATTCAAATTTATACCCCCTCTGCTGTTAAAAGAGGAAAAAAAAGCTTCCTAAATATACTAAGCACTCTAGAGCTGCATGTATTGTTATCAGAAACTTGGAATTTTGGTTTGTTTTTTTTCCCCAAAAAGTTTACCACATTTTCAAGCATCAGGGAAAGGAATTCCTCACGCAGCAAAGCTATCAGTGAGCAACACAACTCACGCTAGCAGTTTGGCGGTTCTCCTCCAAACCCAGCCACGTAGCAAGATGCTTTGCTTGAAATCTCCGGCCTTGTTTTCCCCATCTTTTGCCTAATGACAATCTGTATCCGTCAGGCTACACCACGGAGCTGCCAGGCTGCTTTAAAAAGGCAGGATAAGAAGGCAGCGGGATCTAATTAGCTCTGATTGTGTTTGTGCTGGTTCCTGTTTAATCAGAGAACAGTTCTGTTGTGTCAGCCTAGTGCAAAGGATGTGTCTCCACATGAAAGCCCAGCTCTGACAAAAACAGGTGGGGATGTATTTTGGAACAGCCCTGCCCTTTGCTTCCCTGGGTGCAGCAAAGAAAACACAACTGAGGGTTTCTAATATTTGCTTTGAAAAACAACGCTGCTGCCTCGACACAGGATTAACTGCTGATACTGTAACTACTTTAGGAAAGCATCAGGAAGAAGCCAACCGCTTGTAATCATTGCTTGCAACCTGCCTGGTTTTTCCCAAATAGGATGCCACCTGCCTGGTTTTTCCCAAAAAGGACATTCCAAGGCAGCACTCTGGCATTTATCCAGAGGAGGACTTCAGGCATTTTACTTCCCCCAAAGCATACAAAGCTCAACACATCCGGGCTAAGAAATAATCCTTGGCCTTCCAGCCAGTTACAGGCACTGCTGCTCCCTTCATTTTACTCTGAAAATGGCAAAATGAAAACAAATCAACAGGGCAGAGATGACACAAGTAGCTGTTCTCCCCCTGCCAATTCATCCCAGTCTCTCAGGGCCACTTCAGGAGCGGCTGCTCGGGCAAACTGAGAGGTGACAAACGGGACCCAAGGGTGCTGACAACACTCATCTCCCCTTCTGCACTCATCCTTTAGATTTACGTAGCACAAGCAGGCGTCACTCGACTGCTGATGCACTGCTTTGTGTCTGGCAACTCTCTTAATAGTCTGTCTCAGAGGTCTGCCAGCAAAAACAATGCTGAAAAAATAATAATTAAAAAAACCAAACCATCAGGAAATTGAACAATTTAGTAGGCACACTTCAGCCTGAACTAGCAGATGTGTTCAAGCCCAAAGATCAGTATGAGAGCCCACATCTACCCCTGCTTTATGATATTAAACAAATATTTACTAATAGCTTACTGATCTACTGGCACTACTCATTCCAGAGCTCACCATCGTAGTGGAGCCTGTGAGCATTCTAATTAACCAGAGTGTGCTACCAGCTTGACGGAATATGGTACTGAAATGTGTGTCCATGCAAAAGTTACTGCAACCACAGCTCACAAATACCACCTTTTCACAGCAAAAACTAACCCAATTTCCTTGATATTACATGAGCAAAGGTAGTAGTTTATAGATCTGCAGTGACTCGTGTTTCAGTGAAGAACCTGCCACTTGCGCTAAAGAAACACTTGAATTAAAGAAACAAGCCCAGGAGTCACAGACAAGAACCGTAAAATCCTCCACCATAAAAGTACAAACACCTCTGTGGAATTTGTGGGATTCAGTCCCCTTCAACATCAAAGCGCATCTTGCTGCTTCCTTTAAGGTGTTTTATCTCAACGCTGGGAATGAGATTTCTCTGCCTCTTTACATGTCAAGCTAATATAAACCTGGCTGACAAATCTCTGTTATACTCCAGTCTGACTTGTGGTTACACACAAGAATACAACAATGATTTGGATAAATCACACAGAAAATAAAATACTTCTCAGAAGGAGCTGGTACTTTTAGGCACAAAAAGCCCCAGTATTACGTGCACCAATATGATTAAATGCTGATGTAACCGACCAACACTTGTACAAGGTGAAGGGCTCAGTTCTTTTCTACTTGGCCTTTCACAGATGCCACGTGGAACAGGCTCCAATTCCTACCAATGGAAGGAAAACTGCAAATCAAATGATATCCTGCGATGGTTTCTACTTAGCGTTTAAGAAAAAAAGCTAGAAAACTAACCACGCTCTGTCAAAACAGGGTACAAAATCTTTATTCACCAATAATTTAAGTGTTCTTATAAATAGATGTTATAGTCTTTTGTACGCTGTATTGGGTGTAAACCTAAGCTTCCATTATTCCTCAGACTCCGACCCCTCGTCGTCCTGGCTGATCTGGAAGTAGCGCAGCTCGTACGTCTCCTTGTCAGACGCAACAACACGAAGCCAGTCACGCAGGTTGTTCTTCTTGAGGTACTTCTTCGTGAGGTATTTTAGGTACCTGGAAAAGAGTAAATTCACATCAGAACTTCCTCATTTAATTTAGAAAGCCTTACTGCTGTCTGCACTCCCCCCAAGACGTGGCTCTAGTAAGGCAACAACACACTTATTACACTCAGAAATAAAAAAGTGTCATATGCAACACGTAACAGAAGCATATTTCGGGGAGACCTGAGAGCAGCCTTTCAGTATTTGAAGGGAGCCTACAGGAGAGCTGGAGAGGGACTCTTTGTCAGGAAGTCTAGTGACAGGACAAGGGGTAATGGTTTTAAATTGGAAGAGGGGAGATTTAGATTAGATATTAGGAAGAAGTTCTTTCCTGTGAGGGTGGTGAGGCACTGGAACAGGTTGCCCAGGGAAGTTGTTGATGCCCCATCCCTGGAAGTGTTTAAGGCCAGGTTGGATGGGGCTTTGAGCAACCCGCTCTAGGGAGAGGTGTCCCTGCCCATGGCAGGGGGGTTGGAACTTGATGATCTTTGAGGTCCCTTCCAACTCTAACCATTCTATGATTCTATGATTTCCATTCCAGATACCTAAGAATTTGTTATTTGATGCTTTTTGACTATGTAGCACAATGCCAGTAACTCAAAAGCACTGAGAACTGGTACGAAACCTTGGTCTGACATAGCAGACATCTGTATCAGCAAATGAAGGGGTGGATACAGGAAAGGAACCACACCTCTCAACACACTCATCTGTAGCATGCCCTAACATATAAAGCAGTTTAAGGCTTCATTCAACTTAAAGGGTTCTGTTGCAATATGTATTGCGTACATGGACGTTTTAAGACAGCCAATTAAGTAATAAAACAGTCACCCGTGACATGAAATCAGTATGACATTTAAAAGCCTGCATCTCCTTGATACACTTCTAACAACTACATAAAGTCTCCCTGTATTACTGTTATATTACAGGGAGCATTAGCTTCCAGTCAAGTCTTGAGTTTTAAAAAGCATTTTTAAAAATGTAACGATACAAATATGTTTGAATTTAGTCTTTCACTAATATTTACAAACGCTACAAAGTTTGGAGGTAACACCTTCTCTGTAAGGATCAGAAGTGCACAATGTTCCACGTAGCACTGTTCAAAATCCACAATCCCAAATACAACAAAAGGAAACCTATGCCAACCTTTTAGAAAATTGCTTCTCGGATGTCACAGTGATCTTGTTTTTCAGACGTTCAATGTGAACGGTGTTGCCCAAGTTCCCGGTTTTTCCATTGACCTTAACCTTCTCCTTTAGGAACTGCTCCTGTTTCAACATTAAAGAAATAGAACACTAGGGAATGGCACCCTAGGTATGAACTAGGGAAGGGACCCTAGCCAGACAACAACATTAAAAATCACCATCTATTTATGTTCTGATAGCAAGCAAGTATAATGTAGTAAGATTTTACAGCATGTAATTAAAATCATCACCCAGGTGCTAAAAAAGGATTCAATTTAAAACAGTTCTCATCATTGACAGGTATGAACCACCTTGACTACAAAAGACATCTAAGCCTGAGAAACTTTTGAAAAGTGCTACAAGTCATCTAAACCTGAAAAACTTTTGAAAACTGCTGATAAGGTAAAGAACAGCTGTTGAGTTTACTAGTTGAAACGGTAACTTTTCAGCAGTAATTCAGTGGTCAAGCTGCATATATATACACGCACTACATATACCTACTATGCACCGTAAGTATGAGCAAAACCACGACTTACAAAATTCCCAGAATCAAAGATTCCATCTTCCACAGGATGGGTCAAGTCAAGGCAAAACTTCCAGGTGGACTTTTTAGATTTTCTGTCCTTTTGCTAGAACACAGAAGGAAAAAAAAATAATAAAAATCCCCAGTATTAACAACCCACATCCAGAAACCTTTCATCAGTGGGAGAGGCTGCCCCGGCGGCCCAGGCCGACACCGCCTGGAGAGCGGGGCTCACTGCAGCCAGCTCCTCCCGGCCTCAGCCCAGGCCCCGGCCGGCCGCCACCCACTCCAGACCCTCCGGGGGTGAGACCCACCGACCACCAGCGGCGTGAAGGCCGCCAGCTGGCCCCCAGTCGCCTCACCCCGCCCTGAGGAGGCCCACCCCGGCCCACAGCCGCCCCTCACCGGCGCCATGTCACCTCCACGCCGCTCCCGCAGAAAGAGAAGGCCCAACGCCTACGCCAAGCTTTTATACCCAGCCGGCATGACGTCATCACGCAACGGGCGGGGCCGCGGGGCATGCCGGGAAGAAAAGGGGGCGCGTGTTTCCTCAGAGGAACAGAGAGGCTGCAGACGCCTTTAGCATGAAGGAGTCACCTTTTTATTGAACTTTATTTCCCGATTTTCATATATTTTGGGCAAAACCGCAAGCTTCTCCTAGGAGCGGCAGGCCGCGGCGCTCCGGCAGTGAGGCGATTCTCAGAGGGACCCCAAGGCACAGCCCATCAGAGCCATCAACTTCACCCAAAGCCTTAAAAGACCCCGAAATCTTCACCAGCACCCAGCTCCCCAAACAAGCACTGACATCTTTATTAATTCTGGAGCAAAACACACATTTACATCTTTTCCCCCATCCTTTCCATGGTGTTGAAAACAAACCAGCTTCCAAAAACACAGGTTTGAACCGCCAGGGCTACGCCATGCCCGGTTCACACAATTTACAGATTTGGTTTTCGCTTAAAACAAATCACATCATCATCATTCCTCTTTTCCTTTTGAAAGCCCCACCGAACAACAGCGACGCTTACAAGATAACAGCACAGGACAACAAGAGAGTTTTCAGCGATACAGCCGAGACAGAGAAAACGTTACGTTTTTCAGTTCCAACAAAAACCAAGTTAAGTCTCCGGTGACAAACAGCGTAGGGCCAGGCTAGAGATGCTGGAGAGACTCCTGACACTTGGCATCCCCGTGCTGAACGCTCCACCACGCTCCCAGCACAACGCCTCCAGGATCTACGCCTTCTTTAACATTCTTAGTGTACAAGCGAGATACTTGAAACATCCTTAACAAGGTCTCTTTTATTATTTTTTCCCCCTGAAGTTTAGTTCTACCGTAACAAACTACATTCTAAATTACTCAACCAAAAAGAAAAAAAGAAAAAAAAAGTGGGATTTATTGAATTTTGAATTCTGTGAGACTGACCTGCAGTAACCATAGGAGTCTGAACTGTCAACAAAATTGACTTCTTTACAGATTATGTAAAATTACCTGTATTGTGAAACTACAGACTGTGCACCGCTTCTGGGTACATTGTGGATTAGAAAAACCTGCAAGAGGCTTGAAAGCAGTTACGTTAAAACAACGAAATTCAGCTAACTTCTTAAAAAAAACAGCCCTGAGAACATGGCTCAACTAGCAAGAGCCTAGTTGAAAAACCATCATTATAAGCAAAAATTAGAAGGATCTATTGAAATCTTAAAGTATTATTTGCCAACATTTGAGGCAGGAAACACTGCAGTCTTTCAAATTCTGTAAAGTAGTAAGAGAAACTCAATTAATTCGAGCCATAAAAAAATGCATTATTTGGACTGGAAATCCCTTTTCTTCACCTCCTAGTTTTCACAGACTTTACTCTGAACAATTGCCACCAGGTATTAAAAGTTTATAGTTTTCAGTTTTGACACAATTTAAGTGTTAAGACAGTACTACAGAACAAGTACATTGCTAAGATTTGTTTTAAAGTAAAGCTATGAAAAGAGAACTTCCCTAAGCTTTTGATTAGGGATCTTAAAAACACGCATCTATATGGACTATTGATCACAAACAAAGTTTGTTGCAAACAATTCTAACAGTAAACTGAAACATCTTACTTTGGAAAAAAAATGCCTCAAATACATGTTCTAATTCAGAAGCAACTTTTAACTTTACTGAAACTTGGAGATTATACTTAAGACTCATGCTTATGTATTACCTATGGGAAACTTCATGCATGATGAGCCAATGCTCTGCACTTCCATAGTGTTTGAAGCGCTTCACAAAAGACAACTAAGTATATAAGAACAAACCTGTAATGAAGTACTTAATCATTTAAATCTTGCAGAACTGAAGGTTGCAATAGAAGGACGCCCATACGTCCCAAGGAGGGCTCTTCCAGCAAGCTGGAAGACACCAAACCTTTATCTTTAGATTGCTGTAGTACCTGAAAACTCCAGTCAGACCAGGACACCTGCTTATAGAAACAGGATGAAACCCAGCCCTTGTCCAGGAAAGCTTACAGTCTAAGTAAACACTTAGATTGTGGGCCAGCGGCATCAAATACCTGTCTTCCAACAAGGTTTTAGAGGACAGACAGGCACCTGAAAGTAGATTAAAGCACTACCAGAACAAGGGCAAATCCAAGTCTTGTAGTTTTCAGGCATACAGGATAATGCAGTGACAGTATTTGAACTTGCATTGGTTTGACATAGCAACCTGTGACCTCCCCTTTGACATCACAGCTCAGCTTGCTGTCAAGATCATCATTAAGTCACCAACAAAGCTTGTCTTTCAGGTACCAGTTTGGCAGAGAGGCAGAAAGCAGCATAGCGCAGACTTGCTTGAACTATTAAGCACACACTTTGGAACTGTTCTGAATACGTTTCAATCTCTTGCATCTACAGCGTGTTTTAAAAGCAGTTTTGCCATTTCAGTCAAGGTGCTATTTACAGAGTTCACCTGCAATGTGCATTGTGCTGGGCAAGAGCTTGTGGCAGTATCCTGCTTCTGCCAGGTGTCCCAGGTAACTGTGCTTTGTGACCAGAGTTAGTATTTATTGCTGTCTCACCTTGACTGTACTGCTTTCCCTGTCAGGGGAAGCCTATGGAGAAACGTGTGGGTTTGCCATCTACATCAGACCTCCAAGATTTGCTAAGCCCTGCCACAGTACGCACAAGGGCAGCTCAGGACAGTCGCCATGAGCCCTTTGGGGATTAGAGAGCACATATTATTAAGATGAAAACATTTTAAGCATTTAACAGCAGCATGAAGTCTGGCTCCCACTGCCAATCGAGTGCGAATTGTGCACGCTGGCCAGGGCGGCATGCTACGCGGGTACAAGCTGTTCTCCATCAGCCAACAGCCACTGAAGCTTAAGGTAACTTCATGAAACAATTTACATGTCTAAGCCACGGGTTAAGGAAGTTTCCCACTCATAAGAGTCACCAAGTCTTAGTAGTCAAGCTGAATGCCTTAAACAGGCCTAGGCTAGTTATCCTTCTGTGACTAGTTCTGTGAAGCCTTGTGTTTGCCTGGTAAGCTACTAAATAGAGGCATGCAAGCGTGTTTCAATGACTCAGAACTCCCTTGGAGAGTAGCTTGCTTTCATACCTACATAGCAATGTATTTTACTTTTATAGTTAAGCCATGGTTGTTCAGTTATTGTCTGTCAAGTCTATATTTTGGAAATACAATAGTTCTATATTTTATTAATTTTTTTTTTTCCAAAGAGAATCACATGCATTTAGTTTAGGCTCAATGCTACAGTTTATCCCACTCCTTGAAAAACACGTGGTCCCTGTGCTACAAAAATACGATCTGAACCTGAAGATTAAAACCTAAAGCTGGAAGCACTGCAACAGATTCCCATGGAGTTTGTCAGCCTTTTTATAGTTTAAGATAAATACAATAAAGGAAAGCAATCAAACTGCATTTTTCTATTTTATTTTTCAAGTCTGACAAAGGCCTCGAGTGAAAGTCTATAGCTTTAACATCCATTCTCACCTTTGTGTCCCTTTGACCTATCTATGTCTTATCTACCCAATATTCCAACTGCCTGCCTAAACCACAGGTAGGCTTTGACACCATTTCATCGTTACAATAAGCCAACAAGTTGGCAAAGAAGAATACAGAGGTAATACAGTTAAGTTGCACATGGCCACTGGGGCTTGCTCAAGCCAGCTGGCATTTTTGATCACTTGAGTTTCTTGGTCTAAAAGTTGTGATTGGCACCTACAGTTCTGCAAGAGTCCCAATCCACAAAATACTTAAGCTTTTTTTTAAAAAAAAAAAAAAAGAAAAGAAAAAAGAAAAAGGAAATGCTACTTTTATTGTCAGTTCTACCTAAACATGTCAAGAAAAATACTATTTGTGCTCTAGGTCACTTTATAATCCTAGATACCTACCAGCTTATCTAAAAGCCCCTGAATACTGTACTTTGTCTGTTCATACAGACAAACACTGTTTTGCTCAAGCAAATAAAAATATATCCACTAGTAACACCTGATTGGTTTCTTAGATCCATAGCTGAAACCCACAGGAATGTTAAAATAGTTACAATTAAGGAACTAAAATCTCAGTGATTTTGAAAACTGCCAGTTAGCCTGCAACATTAATCCCGAATCCAGCACTGCTTTTTAACAATTCAAAAAAGAAATGAGGTTGCTTGTGAAGGCCAGAGCTTTGGTGACAATAGGAACCAAATTTAGAGATCTGTGGTTTCTCCAGACCTGAGCAGCTGCCCGAGCCTGGCGATCCTCTTTATTTGCAAGGCTTTATGGCTACAGCACATTCTTCATTCATTGCACTTATGACAGATATCTGGAAGAAAAGACACAGAGGTGAGCTCCAACCCATGCCGGAGGAAACACTCCATAAATTAAAG
Source organism: Thinocorus orbignyianus (assembly GCA_013400375.1). Classification (NCBI taxonomy): domain Eukaryota; kingdom Metazoa; phylum Chordata; class Aves; order Ciconiiformes; family Thinocoridae; genus Thinocorus; species Thinocorus orbignyianus. The sequence continues at coordinate 633,338 of VXBW01001196.1, forward strand.
ACTTTCAGATTTCAGTATCTATCCCATCCCACTTGATAAGAAAAAGGGAAGCTGAAGCTGGTCCATCACAGGAAGAATTTCCACAGTTCTTCCCACTGATCTGTTTTTCTGCTGCCAGTTCTTTGCTGTATTGCCTTGGCTGGCAGCTTGAGCGTCATAAGCCAGAGGGAGATGACCAAGCTTAAATCATAGAATGGTTAGAGTTGGAAGGGACCTTAAAGATCATCAAGTTCCAACCACCCTGCCATGGGCAGGGGAGCTTCTGCAATAGAGCTGAACTGGAAATTGCTGTGGCCCAGCATGGACTTGCAAACAGGTTTGTTAAGACACCAAATTAAGACTACCCAGGCTACGTCACAAAGCTCTACACTTGGTCCCAATTACAAAAGCCTGGAGGCTCCAATCCACACTGTGCAGACAGCACTGCTCAGGTTTATTGAGGCATCTGAGAGACACCCATGTATCACCTGACTGCCAACGGAGCTTCAGTGTCCTACTGAATGCTCCAGTACAAAAAGCCTCCTACATCTCAAAGGACCATTTCCCATACTTCCAGCCTGCTCTTTGCAGGGAAACAAATGATCAATATCAGAATAAGATTTCTTCATTGTATAATTAAGTGGAATTAACCACAACTCTTCTCGTCTGCCCTCTATACTTACCTGCACATCTTCATTGGCATTGAATTTTCCTTCTATTTCTTTACCAAGATCCCCTTCCGGCAACTTCAGATCCTCACGAACTTCACCGCTTTCTGTCAGCAAGGAGAGATACCCATCCTGAATACCTATCAGCTATGGAGAGAAATTCACTTTTAGGATATTTAACATCAGCAGTCGCCAGCAGACAGCCTGAATTCCACCTGTTACATTAAGGTTTTGGTACTGTGTTTGTAACAGCTACGAACCTAATCTATGTCACTTTTTAACAACAGTTAGAGGCAACTGTAACAAAAGTTACAGTCTGCTAACAAGAAGCACCAGAACCCTGCTGGTTATTTCCCAGTACATGGAACACCACAAAACCCATCCTTGTGAGTTGGAGGATGGACTCCTTTCAGGTCACCGGTTCAGCTTTTTACCTCTGTGAACTAGAAACAGTAACAGGAAGAGTGTTTACTGAACAAAGTGTAGAAAGTGTGCAATGGTTGAACTGTACACTTCTACATCTTCTCTTGTGCTGTGAGATATTATCACTTACAGTAAAAGCCAATTAATAAATCAGGGCACATCCACCAAGCTGTGGACCACTTTTACAATGCTGTTTTCAGCCTAACTGAAAGTCTGAGCTATGGAGAACTGCTGCTTTGACAGAGCAGGTTAGGGAAAAGTAATATGTAACTGGAACGTTTAACAGTAAACCCACAAGACAGCTCTAACAAGTCTGATAAAGCCTGAATTTCAGTGGCAAGAAGGCCCAAAGAGAAAGGTCATCAAGATAATGCTAGGAATCTCCTGGAAGGTCTGTGCCCTAAGACAGGCCAGTCACACTTTAAACTGTGGTGCTTTTAAGAGCTCACTATTCCCAACAAAGAAGGCATTACAGAAGTTACAAAAAATTGCCACGTTCCCTTTATCCATGTATTTCAGAGCAGAGCTCAGGAGCACCAGAATTACTAGAGATAAGCTAAAGCCAGCTGCCACACAAGGAGCAGAAAGCATTGTAGCACATTAGAACTGGCATCAGATGCAGCTTAAGACTGTCTTCTTGTTTCATCTACCCTACATAAGGGTGAAATTATAAATGACTTACATTATATATGCTTATATTATCCTTTAACTAATAATAACTTGCAGTAGGGATTCTCTCTCTCCAGAGACTAAAGGGTGCCAGGACCACAAAGAATAAAGTGACCTTACAACATGAGCTAGCAAAAACGTGGATTTGAATCATGCCTATTACCTGTGATTTCTAAAGACTGCTACTGTAACACGAGGTTGTTAGTACAGGAACGAGCTCTGACTTTTAACAATTCAGTAAATGCTGTGAGTTCAGCAATGTCATGTCTAGACAGGCAAGTTCCATTAACTCTGGCATCGGTACTTTATTAATTGAGAGGCCGGTTTGGGGATGAAGAGAGTTTGTGCGGAGCATTAGGAATATAAAGCCTCTTAATGTGTGGGAGGACAGAGCAACTGCTTACTCACCTGGTAATCATTCCTCTTGATATTTGGAACATCCATGTTGTGAGTCGATGGGCAAATATCTTCATATTTTTTACCAGTGAAGATATCAATACCAACCAAGTGGACCTAGAAAAGAAGTAGCATCAGTTACTGTTGGTCCTAGAGAAGCAAGACGCTAGTGCTGGTTCCACACAGTTTTCCACACCAGATTCTGCTTAGACCCTTTATTTGGAGTATGAGAGCAACCTGAGCAGAGAAGGCTTCTCACACCCTTTCATAGCACACTACATGAAAATGAAAATAAGCTGCTGTTATCTTCCACAGCTTTCTGGAGTTTTACAGCGTGCAGCAGTTCAGAAAATGTTTACTTCAAGCTCTACTTGTTCTGAGAAACACAACAGTGAAGGTTAAAGAGAAAAGAAGAGGTGGTCGTGCACGGAGATCAAAGCAGCCCCCACCTCCCTTTGTGGTAGCAGCAGCTCTCACTGCAGCAAGCACTTGGGTTACCAGTTCACAGCTCGCTCTTCTCGGCTCCTTTCACCCTCACAACTGTTTCAGTATTTAAGAAAACCAGATCTGTCTAATAAAATAAACCATTAAAAAAAAAGCAATGGGATAGTGGCAGGAAAAAAATCAGCATGGGCTCAGCATATTCTAGCTTTGGCAAATCCTAAATACTTAACCCACCTACAAGGCTGTGGAAACGTACAACTCTAATTAGTCCATGCCTCTAAACTCGACTAGACTCACCAAGAGGTGTTGCTGAAAAAAAGAAAGGGGAGTCCAGGCTCGGTCCAAGCTCTGGAGAGCTACACGAGTCAACTGCTCGGGCAGCAGGGCTGCGGCCCCGGAGGGCAGCTGAGAAGGTCCCCGCTGGGACGCAGGATGGAGAAGGTGCTCCTCGCTGAGGAACGGGAAACAGCAGCTGGGCAGGCCGGGAAAAGCAGGGCAGAGCAGAGCCGGGGAGGCACCGGGCTCCTCCGCTTTACGTAACGGAGCCCTTCCTGAGGCTGAGCGCCGCCACAGTGACACCCTGCCAGCACCGGCGGGCACAGACCCGGCTTGGGGGGGCACAGGCGGCACAACCCGACCGCGCCCAGGCAATTTCATCAGCCCCTCTTCCAGAACTTGCCCTACTCCCACCACCCAAACCGGGGTTTATCACTATTAAAGCTTTTTAACGAGTTCGGAGAGAAAAACAACCAACCCAACCCAAGGCCTTGTCCTAAATTCTTAACATTACAGAGCTAACGCTAGGGTGGGAGAGGAGACACCGTTGCGGGAGAAGCAAGGGCAGGGTGAAGAACCCGCCGCCAAGGGAAAGGCTACAGCCTTCCTCCCCTCCCCCCGGGGGTCGCTGGCCGGTATCCCCGGGGCCCTCTCACCTTGGCGTGGCCGTGCTTGCCGGTCTTGGAGGTGGACATCTCCACGATCTTGCAGGGGCGGCCCTTGAGCACCACGAAGCCGTTCTTCCGCAGGGCCGAGCACTGCATGGGGTAGGTGGAGGAGGCG
>VXBW01001196.1:637044-659678 GCA_013400375.1 Thinocorus orbignyianus
GCCCGCCCGCCCGCGCGCCGCTTCTCCGTCGGCAGGCGGCGCCGCGCGCCTCCTGCACGAGCCACCACACACACCTCCCCTCCCTCCCCCGCCGCCATCTTGGCGCTGAGGGGGCCGAGGAGGCCGTGGGGTTTGAAGGGGTGGGGGAGTGAATTCCCGGCGAGAAAAGTAGGTTTTAAAGGAATTGGAGAAGAAATGCGTGTTTCCAAATTATAGAATCAATCATAGAATGGTTAGAGTTGGAAGGGACCTTAAAGATCATCCGGTTTCAACCCCCCTGCCCTGGCCAGGGACACTTCCAACTAGACCAGGTTTCTCCAAGCCCCATCCAGCCTGGCCTTGAACTCCTCCAGGGATGGGGTAGCCACAGCTTCTCGGGGCGGGGATGTGCCTCCCTCGTGGAGATTTGCTGGGATTCTCTCCCTCTGGTCCGCTCTGTGGAGGCCCCACCTTGAAGGCCTGGGGCCCTCAGCACAGGAGACGCGGGCCTGTAGAAGCGAGTCACAGAATGGCAGAATCATCATGGTTGGAAAGGACCTCTGAGGTCACCAAGCCAAACCACACACACACAAAACCCCCCTAAACCATGCCTTGTTCTAGGACAAGAAGGAGTCCACAGAGATGATCTGAGGGCTGGAGCCCCTCCGCCTTGAGGACAGGCTGAGGGAGTTGGGGTTGTCCAGCCTGGAGAAGAGAAGGCTCTGGAGAGACCCAGTTGTGGCCTTTCAGTACCTAAAGGGTGCTTATCAGAACGATGGGGACAAACTTTTTAGCTGGGCCTGATGCGATAAGACAAGGGGTAATGACTTTAAACTCAAAGAGGAGGAAAGGTTTAGATTAGATCTAAGGAAGAAATTGTACACAATGAGGGTGATGAAACCCTGGCCCTGGTTGCTCAGAGAGGTGGGAGGTGCCTCATCCCTGGAAACATTTGAGGTCAGGTTGGACCTCTGAGCAACCTGGTCTAGTTGAAGATGTCCTTGCTCACTGCGGGGGGGTTGGACTAGATGACCTTCAAAGGTCCTTTCTAACCCAAACTATTCTGTGATTCTATGAACAGAAAGCACTTCTGTATGCTTAAACATTTCCCCTTTCAGAATAATCAGAAATGAGTAATTTGCAAGTGCACAGTAATCAGTCAAAAGGACCTGAAGCTGTCAAGAAGCCACGGTGAAAGCTTGTTTTCATTAATGGACATCAGACTAAGGTGGCTCTTTGCCCTTTTCTTTACCAGCAATGCCAGCAGCACAACTTGCAGCATCCGCCCTCTGCACTGTCTGAGGAGAGGTGTGTGGTGATGAACACAGATGCCAGGCCAGACAGATGGATCCCAAGCAAAATAAGGCCAAACAGTTATTTTTGTTAAAACTCTGCCAAGTCAGATGCTGTAACGTTTTTAGCTGTTTGACTGAATTCACCTGAATTCACCAGTTCTGTGGAGCTGCTGGTGGATGGGGCCCGGCCCAACTTGGTGCCACACAGATCACTTGCTTTAAACACAAGACAAACAGAAAAATGCAGAAATTCAGAGGTGTGTGCAGCAGCATTGTCAGAGCTGGCCTCTGCCATCAGCAGTGTGGGCTGCAGCACACTGTCCTGGGTTTTCTGCCCCAAGATCCTGAGTTTGTTGTTGCTGCTCAAACAGGATCCAGTTTTAAAACCTTACTTTTAGGCAGCTTCTAGGGGATCTTTTATTTAATTCACATTAATCTGTGTGAACTGTTTGGCCTGTGGTCCCACCCTTGGTTACATAGATCTGACTCCAAATGGTACAGCGTGAATCCGAGGAGATGGGTTTGGCTTGCATTTACATGAGGCCCCTTTGGAATGCTCCAGCAGGTCCAGACGGGGGCTCTCCTCTGTTACTGGGGTTTTCGGTGGGTGCTGCCTCACCCAGCCTGCTCTGGAGATGATATGCTTTACCCTGGGGACCTGCCCATTTTTCTTCAGTGTCAGTTGATAAGCAGGGTCTGGGGCATTCTGTTAAGTGTTTTCACATGTGTGGTGTGTGTTTGTTTACCTGCAAGTATATAACTAGTTGGACATTTATTTTTTTTATTTTAATAAAATACTTCATGAGAGAACTACTAACTGTTCTGAGCCAAATCAGGGCAGCCTGGAGCTGAACACTGGTGATAATTTCTTTTCTCAATATCAGATTATAAATTTGGTTGATTTTCTACAATTAACAGATTGGTTTTGGAAGACTTGAGAGGTGTTAGTCTCTTCTCCCTAGTAACAAGTGATAGGGCAAGAGGAAATGGCCTCAAGTTGCACCAGGGGAGTTTTAGATTCATTATTAGGAAAAATTTCTTGACCGAAACGGTTATCAAACATTGGAGCAGGCTGCCCAGGGAAGAAGTTGAGTCACCATCCCTGGAGGTACTTAAAGTATGTATAGATGTGGCACTTAAGGACATGGTTCAGTGGTGGACTTGGCAGTGCTAAATTAATGTTTGGACTTGATCTTAAAGATCTTTTTCAACGTAAAAGAATATATGATTCTATTTTTTGTACTAAGCCAAGTCTTTTTGCTGAAGTGCAGCTGTAGATTGTATTTATTTGTGAGACACAAAACAAATATTCCAAGTCAGCCTTCATCAGAGACTCAAAAACAATTGGAACCCAGCTCCATCAGTCATCACTTGCAGGCATCATTCCTTTGTCTGCATCAATGTTTATTTTCTAAAATGTGTTCCTTGATAGCACTAATGTGATTATCCCTCTTTTTCTATACAACAACATGAATTGGATTTCAAAGCATATTTGTAAGTACCATGGCCTTTCACATTTAAATGTATTTCCTTTTGTGCATGTGTGTAGAGTGTTGCACAGCAAACTTGGTATGTTACCAAGCTTTGGTTCTGCTAAGTCTTTGTAGCAATTGTTTTGCAGAAATGATTGGAGTTAGGGAACTTTTGGAAGGTTTGAAGTGAGTGAGTTGTATCTGTTCTCAGTTACGTTCTGCAGAAATGTCTGATGCTCTAAAACACCTCATTAAAGCTTTGCTTTGACAGTATGCATTTCAGCCAGTGCTGGGGTAAACATCCCACCCTGTTTCCAGCAAATCCACCAGAATGCAGGAGGTGGTGGTTACCCCAACACGAGCTGTGAGTGTAGCCCAGTTTACGCTGCTTCCTCCCTCCAGCCACTTACCGGGTGCATCTCTAGCTTCGGAGAAAAATCTCTCTGTGGAGTATCAAGGAGAGCAGCCGTGTTCTGGGACATCCAGGGGTGCCTGGAGGACAGAAGAGGGTGCTGGAGGGAGGTGCAGCAGGCTGGCTGAGAGACAGCCTCTCACAGATCTGGAGTGAGCAGTTTACCCAGCCTTGCTGCCCTCCAGGCTGGGTGAGCACCACGGGAAGGTAGAGGGAGGCTCATTCAGCAAGATTCAGTTCAGGTCACAGGATTAGAAATAACGGGTCACAAGCAAAGCAGCGTAAACAGCCCTCTTCCATCTTGAGCAAGTCTCTCTCAGCTGCTGAGCTCTCGCCTGGGATCCCACCAGCGTGTCCTGACTGTTGGGGGTGAGATTCCACACTGGCTTCTGGACGCAGCTTCAAGCAGAACATGAGAGAGGCTGAGGACTGGTGATCCTCACCTCCGTAGGACAGTGCCATGCTCAGCAGACCCTCTGAGCTCCTACGTATGATCTATCCATGTAGGGTGAACCCAATTAAAGAGCCTCTGCAGTGACCTTGCCATCGGCACCCCACTCTGCTCCAGGAACTGTTTTCGTCCTGCTGTTCACCTTCAGCTTCCCAGGAAGAAGGAATGCAGTGCCAGTGACTCACCTTGCATTTGCATCTGCCTTGAGAAAGGGATGCTGGATGGTTGCTGCAATTATTCAGGGCTGCACACCCCGGGGCGCTTAAAAACTGCCGCAGTACTGGCTCTGTCTGCTCCGTGGTCACCTTTCCTTCTTTGGTGGTCCCCACAACTGTCCAGCTGGACAAAAGTGTTGGGATGAGGTGTGCACAGAGAGCCTCGCTGTCTGAATTCTCCAGGGAATTACCCTGGGCACACACTAGAGATCGGAGGCAAGTGGTGGCAGCGCAGGGACATTGACCTGGTGGGAACACCCTGTGACTCCCTCTAGGAAGAGGGAAATCACACTGGAAATCTGGCTTTTCCTTCCTGCTGGGGCTGATGCTGGAAGTACAGTGATACCCCCCTCCGCCATGACCTGGGAAGGGATAAAATTTAAGGACTGCTGGTCTACAGCCAGAATTAAATTGCCAGCCTGCTGGGGAGGAGATTCCTTCAGCACAGCTATTTGGGCTGAGCCTCTGGGTAAAGCTTGTCAGTCTCGCTTCAGGATTTAGTGAAACACTTGAGCCACAAACTCAGTTACATTAAATTAAATCTCATCCTTACACATGCTGCTGCACCCAGAGCTGATGTCCTGCCTTCTAATTCCTAAGGTCCCCATGGATCTCAGTGAAAGAGGACGTTGAACACCTCGAAAAATGCATTGTACCTCAAAGGCTTGGTCCCTTCATATGCGGGACTTGGTTCAGCCTCAACCTCATCAGCCTTGTGACTCAGGAGATGGAGAAGCAGCACTTCTCAGTGAGGAAAAACAAGTTGAAGCGAGGCAGAAAAATCCGTGATAAATTAGTGTGGAAAGTGTTAATGGGGCCAAATGTCCTGAGTTTATTGGATTAGGGAAGTCAAACTAATTTTAAAATTATGCCTGGAGAGTGGGAAACTAGGTATCGTTAGCCATTTGTCTGACACAACAGAAAAGTCTTAATGGCTGTCATCTCAGCACATTAGGAAAACACTGTCAAAGCTCTTGCTGACGAGATGCTTTCTCAGGTATTATTAATTCTATTGCATTATTAGCCAACCCCAGTACGGGGACATACTTCGCATGTTAACTAAAGTGCAACGACCATTTAGCTAATAAGTCTGACTCGGTCTTTTAAATTTTCTTAATGATTAGCAACGTAGTAAAACTGTAACGCTGAGAGATAAAAATAATGATTCAACAAGCCGCATCTCCAGAACAAGTTTAAACTGGAACTTGCGTGTAGCAAGGAGAGATAAAGTATACAGTCCTAATTACCAGCACGATGTGACAAGACGAAAGTAAACACATCTGCAGATTTAACCAACTTGTATGACCCCGTTCCTGCATCATCACAGGTGGTAAAAGTGCAGTTGTGATAGCTCAGGTGTTCCTTCCACCGCCACCCTGCTGAGGACAGAGGTTGCTGCAGCCTCCAGCAGCGCCCAGCTCTGCGCATCCCACCTCACTGTAACCACCAGCAGAAATTATTTGAAACATTCTAGGGTGAAAAAAACATATACAAATATATTAAATGGTAAAAGGCATGTTGTCCAGTTGTGGCCCGAGAGGGTCCCCGGTGGGATCTGGAAGGAGAAGGCTGAGTTCCCTTACATGCAGAGCAAGGGAGCACAATCTGAAACTTGGAGTGCATCTGGTTAGCTAGCCCGCAGAATTCACAGCATGTTGGAAGCAGACCAGGGGTAAAAAATAATTAGTGGCATGTGAAGTCTGCTAGCTCTGTGGCTCCTGCTTTGCCAAAAGGTTTATAGGAGTGTGGGATGAAACAAGGAGGGAAAGCCTAGTGAAGTCTACATGGGAGTTTTGGCTGACAACGTTTTTACAGAGTTATTTTCCTTAAGTGGCTCTGAGCCCCCAGGCACATCTTCTGGGACGTTCAGGAACACAACTGTGGGCACTGTTAGTGTTGTGGGCTTTGTTAAACTAATGAATGTGCTACATTACAGTAATGGGATCAGGATTTCTATTCTCATTCACTTCATAAGACAAAGGAAAACAAAGACTGGCTGCTGGGGATGTTGCTAAATAAATGACCCCTCACTGGTAAATTGCTGACAGCCACTGGCTCATGGCCCTCAGGCATCTGGAGGAAGCTCAGCAGAAGTTTAGCAAAGCAGTTTTGGCCAGCCTTTCTGGTGTTAAACCACCTGTGTGGCTGTTATGTGGCCATAGCTCCAGTCGTTTCATTTGTGGGGACATCTGGGAATCCAGTGCCAGCACCCTTCGTGCTACCCTGCCTTTGCTGTCCCATTCTCCCATTCCTGGATGGAACCCATTCTGGCTCTGCCGTAGAGTGAGGGAAAATCTGCTTTGAACCCCATCTTTCTCCAAATGTTCCTCCTGCCTGTCTTGCCAAGAGAGGTCCCAGCACCAAGTTTTAAGCTGTACGAGTGTCCCTGCTGCCTCCCAGCCCCACAGTCTCACCTCTCGACCATCCATTTCAAAAGGATTTAGCTGAGGGGTTTGCACAGCAATTACCACCCATGGAGCAAACATGCCCTGTGAGGAAAATATCCCCCATCTGGAACTGGACATATGTCTGAGATGTACAGAGGGGAAAGAACCCAACAGCGCAAGCCAACACATGCCATAGAAGTTGTTCATTATCACTTTTATGTAACAGACATAGATAACATTTCTGAGAGCAAGAACCCATCTTTTCTTTTTTTCTTTACATTCAGTAAATCCATGATAACATTTAACTGCCTGCAGTAGACACCGTGGAGAGCCTCTGAGCCTGCTGTGCTGGTGTCACCCAGGGACACCCAGAGAGACCTGTTTGCAGCAGACAAAACTCTGACCATTTGACTCAGAGCCTGGGTCCTGGCTCCACTACTTTCCTCTGTGCACAGCAGTCTGGGCCCTGTATGCTCTGTGTCAGGCCCAGGTCCCCCCACCGCTGCAGCACAAGACAGCATCAACCTGATTCTCCTCTAGATAAATCCCAGCAGTCACTCCAGGAAAGCCCGTGGGAGATTGTCATTGCTTCAGTGCACAGACCAGAGCCAGAGGCTTGCCCTAGTGGACCTTGTGGCTGCATTTCTAGTCACTTGGACCAAAATTTGCTTTAAGGCCTTAATAAGAGAGTAAAGTCTACAAAGGAAGGATGTTCAAGCACATGGAAAGGAGCATGAACCTTCCCTAAGACCAAACCCAGCCTATGATCCTCCATGGTCCATCTGTTTTCATGCTTTTCATTGCGTTCCATCCTCTGTTACATTATGGTCACTGCTTCACTGGCAGTCACCGTGACCGAGCAATGCTGGCGTTTCATCTCTAAATAAATAATGAGTTTCTATCCTGAGAAAGTTGCTAGAAAGTAGCCTGGCATCACAAGGAACATGCAAATCTTAGAAGTCAAGCAAACAGAGAACAGGCTTTTACAATGATTCCAACATTTCCCCACAAAGAAGGAAGAAAAAAATCCTTGCAGTTTGATTTTGTCACATAAAAGTATCTCGTAAAACAGCAAAACAAGCACAAAGAAGGCTATAGAAACAACACAAACTCCTACTTGCATGCTCTCTTGGCTGAAGCACATCCAGCCAGCAAAACCTGATGTGATGCAAAGTAGAGGTTGGTTCGGTGGGGCACCTTCTGGTTAACATGGCAACATCTGTTTCCCCTTATCATGAATCGTTATGGAACTGGGAGCCCGAGCTGAAGCTGGAGCTTGTGGGTCTAAGTGTTGTACAAAAGGAAGGAGAAGCAGAGGGTGGGAAAGGAGGAGCAGCATGGGGAGGTGACGTGGTGATGGTCACCCCATGGGAGGGATGGCAGCAGGACTCATTGTGTGGTCAAGGACGTGCTGTGTCTTGTGTTGCAGCAGGGACAGAGGAGGGAGGGAAGAGGAGGTAAACAGTCTGGCTGAAACAGAATTAAAAATAATGCACATGGGCCCAGCCAGAGTTTCTAGGAATCTCCTAAAAAATGTTGTGACTCGAGAAATGCTTATGAGCTCAGGCAGTATTCCTGTAATGAATGGATAGCAAAGCAAGCGAGGTGCATCCCACCTGATCCAGGAGAGATCCACCTTCTTCCTCTGCACAGGCAAGAGTAAGGGGGAATTGCTCTGTCTGTCTTCCTTAGCACCTCGGGTGGCCAGTGCCATGTGCTGGTAGCACAACTGCTCTAGCAGTTGGTTTCTGAAGGCATCAGGTCACTCAGCTAGAAGCAGACAACAAGTGTAGGACAAAAAGGTGAAAACATGAGGCTGCAGCATGACCTGGCTCTGCCCTTTCCTTCTTTCCAGCTGAGTGATGACCCTGCTCAATGTAATGCTTTGCCAGCCAGTAAGATCATCGTCCCACCGGGCTCTTCCAGTGGGCCAAGGAGGCCTACATGCAACGTATTCATCCTGTCCTTTCCCTGGCTCTTCCCGCAGCCCGGTTGTACCGAGTATTTTAGAGTAAAACATCTGTGACCCAGAGGTGTGAGCCACAGCAGCCAGAAGGCATCTGATGGATGGGTCCTCCTGGTCTGCCAGCTGCAAGGTTTTTATGAAATGAGACTTTTGCCCAGTGTTCTTCCTGCGGCACCTGAAGGAGGTGAGGTCCACGTTCAGTCCCTCCATTTGTGGGTGCATGGCGATGTCTATGCATCCTCGCTGCCTCGCAGGTCTTCCAGCTCAGTCATGGCTTTGGCTGGGAGCTTCTTGCGGCGGAACACAGCTGCGATCTCCTCAAAGGACTTCCCTTTCGTCTCTGGCACTCTGAAGTACGCGAACAGAAAGAAGACTAGAAGCAGAGCTGCGAAGATTACAAACACGTATGGTCCGCACAGGTCCTGCAGTGGGGGAAGTGAGAAGAGGGGACACCACCATCAGCACCGCAGAGACGGCTTCTCCTTCCTACCCTTGGTGGCTGAGGGTGCCCGTCAGGGCTTGGGGTTGGAGATGTGGGAGGCACGTGCACATCCCGTACCATATTTGTAAGGTTTTAGAGGGATTTCTTACCGCTATGTACTGGAAACACATTCCCACGATGAAGTTGCAGGTCCAGTTGCAGAAGCCGGCGATGGCGATGGCGGCCGGGCGCGGGCCTTGGCTGAACAGCTCGGCTACAATAAACCAGGGAATGGGACCCGGCCCGACTTCGAAGAAGATGACGAAGAGGAAGATCGCGACCATGCTGACATAGCTCATCCAGGCAAACTCACTCTGCAGGAGGGTGCACTCAGTGATACAGTCCCAACACGACTCATTAATTATCACTAATGACTTTAATTAGGCCTCTTTTGCAGAAATTTCTTTCTGTTCAGACAAGTGGGGACTGGATGAATGTAATTAAAGCTCTAAACTCTCGTGCTGGGTGCTGGCTGGGTGTGAGGGGCCAGTATTGCCGCTTGAGGGGATGTTGGAGTTGTACCATCAAGCCTTCTCCTTGCCACAGCATGGCCAGGAAGAGGGAAAATGGGCTTGTCTTTGTCTCAGCAAAGGAGACCACCCCTTATCTGGTTTTACATCTTGATGGGGGCTCACACCAGTGGTTTGGACTGACTTTGATGGGAGCTGGCTCCATCCTCTCCCCGTCCTGCCCCATATCTCACAGCCTGACCTGTCTCCCAGGTGTCAGAAGGAATAATTTGTCCCTTTTTTTTTTTTTTTTGATGACAAGATGCTAATCCAGCATCCCTACACCAAGCCAGGGAGATGCAGGTTGAGGGTTTAGGGCACATGGAGGTATGCCCTGGATTTTCTGGGCAAGCATGAGATTATGCTGTGTGAATAGAGCAGTTGCTGTGTAAGGAGCTGAGGTTGTCATCGGGCTCAGAGAGGGGACAACAGACACATGCTCTTTTAGCAGTGTTGGGGTATCTCAGGGGCCAGAGAGTCCTCAGGCACTGCTGTCACCAGAGATGGCTCCAGCTATGATCACTTGGTACCAGGACAAATGTTTTCTGGACTTCTTTGAGATGAAAATGCAAAAGATTCACTTTTAAAGCATGGTTTGTTTTCTCCTGGTTGCAAACAATGGAATAAAAATAGAGAGAAATCCTTACCAGGAGTACAAGTCCAACTGTCATGGCCACGGCACTTATTAACATGCCCATCAAACCAGCGAGGAAGAGGGACCGCCTGCCCGTCTTCTCCACCAGAAAAACCTGTAGAAACATGTACACCACCGTTCTGAGGAGGTTCAACCAAGCCCATGAGCAACAAGCAGCCTGTTAGTGGCTCCCACACCGCACTCCTGCCCTTTTAGCTCTCATGGTAGAGATTTATGTGCTGGTTTCCAGGTGTCAGAATCTCTGCCAGTGGCTGTTGGGGAGCCGGACTGAGCAGTTGCCCTGCCAAGGGCAAGACAAACCCATGTATTCTCAAAGTTCATGCATTACCAAGTTCTTAGGTCTTCTCACTGCTCCTACACGTGTATTGCTGATCTAGTCTGCACTAGTTTGGGAGCAACCTTCAAAATGCAGCCTGTATCAAGCAGCTCCTCTTGGTGGACTCCAGCCATCTCACCCAACTTTTGACATGTGAGACTGTACCAACCACTTCACCCAATGGGGAAGTGTAGGTAACTCCAGAGGACAGTGCATCTGGCCTGCCCTAAGATACCAGACTCAGACTGCCTGCTCCTTCGTCTCTGTTCTGAAGGACACCTTTGGCCATCAGCTCAACCTTTCCTGTCCATGACAGCAAGTGATTTCTGCTTCCAAGTGACGGTCTGTTTTCCTGGAGGCAGTTCAACCTGCAGACCTGTGAAGCTGCCAAGGTCCACCCAGCTGTCAGTGCTTCTGCCTTTTGATCAGGCTCTATCATTTATTGATAGATGCAGGTAATGTTTAAGTGCTCATGGCCAAAAGAATCAAAGATCAAATGCCCCAGGCTGCAAGCACCACAACCTTCTGGTGGAGACTGAACTACAGGAAACCCTGCAAGCTGGAGGAGGACCTCTTCCAGCTGCATGCTTCTGTGCCTCGTTTCACAATAAACATCACATTTTCTCCTCTGTACGGGCCCTGTGATGACCTTCCTCTAAAGCAGGTTCACCCCAAGACCTCGTATCTCACGTGCACTGGACTAAGATCTCTTAGAGCTGTGTATTTCCACCCAGCAACTAGTCCTGCTTCGTAGTGGGTAGAAGTCCTTTGCTCCATAAGCATCTCTAGAGATGGGTGGGAAATGGGCTTGGCATTTCCTGATCTTCTTATATTAATGGCCACATTTAAAAAAATAATTGCCTGCTGATAAGAAAATGGTGTTAATACTCTCAGGAGAGAGACAGTGAGGGGAAGGGCTGTTAAAACAGAGCTATCCTTTTATTGCTGCAGAGCACCGCGCGGATACGAGGAGGAGAGGTGCTAGATTAATTTATTACTGTGGAATAGCCTTTGGATATCACTCCTGCAGGTGTTATGTACATAGAGAAAACAATTTGAAAGATAACGGGATTGTGAACTGCCAGCTTCCCCACCGCAACCCCAGGGGGAAGAGGACCTGCAGAATTTTAGTTTCAAAGGCAACTTTTATGTTGGGTGTAAATACTCAGCTACCGGAGCTTCCCTGAGCACAGTGATGCAGCTTTCACTCACGAGGCATTTAGTGGTGCTGTTTGATAGCAACAGGCTGTGTTTCAGGGCTTGGTTTTTCAAACAAGACTTACCCGGGGAATGATTTTTCCTGTAAGGTGCGCAGGATCGATCCCGCAAAACTGCAAATCCCAGCCCCAGCTCCAGGATGAAATCGTATTTTAAACCCTGTTTGTAGCTTACATGTTTTTGTAGTGTGAGGGGCAGAAACATTTACTTACAGAGATAACAGTGAAGACTGTATTCACCACTCCAACGCCAATGGTTGCGTAAACTGGTTGGTCAACTCCAGCTCTCTCAAAAATGTTTGTAGAGTAGTAAAAGATCTATCAAAATACATCAGGATGAAGGATTAGGTAACAGGGCTGGTAGAACTTTTTGTTCTCTCGAGGGAAGGGTTGCACTTGCTTGGCTGAGATGTGAAGTAATTTAATTATGATTTCCAACTTTTTAATGGCTGGTTGTAGTAATTAAAGCTGAAGCTTTCAAAGGAGCCTGAGGGAGTTCAAAATCCTATTGAAATTCCCCTCCAGAGCTATTGCATTTGCACATTTTAAGCTGTTTTTTTGCATGTAGTCCCATGTTTAATCTTGAAAAGCCAGATCACCAGCACTGAGCGCTGGAGACAAATTCCCTAATATGAGTGAGTTTTCAATGAATTTTAAAATATACTTGCTAGGTTGGAATGACTGAAATTTCTCCCTTTTCTCGATGAATAAGGTAATTTCTGCCTCCTGGATGTTCAAGGCAGGAGGTAAACGGGTGGCTGACCCCACAGCTGGTGGATGGGGCTGGGCAGAGCTGGGGTGGCTCATCCCTGTGTGCTGCTCCACACTGGCAGGTAAAAATGCTGTTCGAGTTTTGAAAGCTGGTGGGACAGAGACCTCAACCTTTATAAAGTTTCCACCAGGCTTTCAAAAAATGTGAGTCTTAGCCAGTTTTGAAAAGGAAGCTCCATGCTTCTAGCTGAAAAATGGTAATTTCTGGTATTCCATGGGATGCTGCAAAACCTGTTTAGCTAAAAATAGCTGAAGGATGGTGTTTATGTGGTTTCTGGGATGAGCAGGTAGTCATTAAATAAGAGCAAACTGCTGACAAACTCAGGTTTGAGGAGGGTCTTGGGAGAGCTCAGTGGGAACTCTGATGGTTGATGGTTGGACTCAATGATCTGAAAGTCCCTTCCAACCCAGACAATTCTATGATTCTATGGCTTGCTGTGCCAGCTGGTTTCATTTTGAACTCCCTTGCACCCTTCTCCCTTCCTGTCCTCCCACACCAGCTTGGCCATAAGGTCCACCCTTCAGCACCAGTGGTGGCCAAGGAGCCTACTGCAGTGATGAGGAAGCCTTTTCTTCACCCCTAGATG
This sequence comes from Thinocorus orbignyianus, assembly GCA_013400375.1. Taxonomy (NCBI): domain Eukaryota; kingdom Metazoa; phylum Chordata; class Aves; order Ciconiiformes; family Thinocoridae; genus Thinocorus; species Thinocorus orbignyianus. The sequence continues at coordinate 649,758 of VXBW01001196.1, forward strand.
TCATGGGTGGAGCCAGCATTGCCTTTTCATGCTCAGTGTGGATTTCTTTAAATGTTTTGGGAGACTCACCGCGTTGATTCCTGAGAACTGCTGAGACATCTGCACCATCAGCGCCACAATGACAGCCTGCCTGTACTTTGAGGAGGTGAAAAGCTGCCTGATGGAGACTTTCTTTTCACTGGCAGCTTCTTGCTTTTCCTTTTCCATCTCGGTAATCTCTTTCATCGGGTCACAGTTTCCTCTGAGCCTTTTCAAACCTTAAGAAAAAAAAGTTGGCGTTTTATTTTCAATGGTGGATAAGGAGCAGAGTATAAAAACAACTCCAGACGAACCCAGGATATGTGTCTTTCTTACTTTTTTTAGCTTCTTCCACCTTCCCCAGTTTGATGTAAAGGTATCGAGGGCTCTCGGGGCACAGTAAGAGCAGGAAGAACTGCAGGAGGGCAGCCACACCAGACAGACCCAGAAGCAGGGGCCACATCTTGTCATTGCCCAGGAGAAAGTCTAGTCCAAGGACCTGGAATAATTGAGGCACATGTGAATGGCTTATCTTACACCCTAAAAAAAGAAAACACTTGACAACTATGGCATCTTGACTTTGGGACAACCCTTTGCATGCCTGGGGTGACTTGGTCCTCCTTAGGACGTGCCACTGGCAGGAGACTTGTGCCTGTCCAGAACTGTTCAGCAAATACAGGCATGCTGGTGAAATCTTTTCTCCTCAGACCTTGCTGTCCTGGGTTTTTAGGGGTGTATGTGTCCTAAGCACCTCCACAAATGTGCAGAGCTCAGATGAAGGTCCACGGAGTGTGGGATGCCCCAGTTGCCTGGTCACTAACCAGCACAGTCTAAGCACTGGAGCTGCAGCTCAGCAGATAGGCTAACTGGAGCTCTGCTTCACTGTGTCATTATGGCACTGAAAAAAGTGCTCCAGAGGGACTGTGTGTACTTACAACCTTTTCCCTTCCACAACTCCAAGCATTTTTTGTATTCCCACAGGCAGTGGAGCCAGCAGGACCTACCTTGGGAGGTTTTTTTTGTTCCCCATGGTCTGTCTAAAACCTTGGCTAAGTCAGGTTAGATGAACTTTGTGGTTACATTAGGTTTTTCTGGATGTGCCAGCCTGTCGTGTAGCTGGGATTCTTGCCATGGTGGGCAATGCTGATGGAGGTGTTGGACTCCCTGCTTCTTGGTGAAGCCATTTTTGAGTACCTGAATATCAGGGGTCTCAGGTTCAGGATCCAGCCTGACTCGGATGGGATGGGTACAAAAACTTTGCAGTGGAGGGGAGAAATTGTTTGCAGAAGTACTTATTTCAAGAAAAGTCATTTTTATTAAGGACATTTCTGACTCAAGGTAGGAGTTTAACCCCATTAGAGCAGACTGCTTCTCATTCCCCTTCAGTTTTGGGGTGGAATGATGAGTTATACCTCAGCATATCCCTGGGATGTCCCTAACCTCTGGACTTGTGTGCTTTTCTTCTTACCTGGCTGATGAGGATTCCCGTGACGATGGCAAGCTGGTGCAGTGTCCCCAGTGCTCCTCGAAGGGCCGTGGGAGAGACCTCACTGACATACATGGGCACGAGTCCCGAGGAGAGCCCTGCACCGAGCACACGTGGGTGTCACCTCCTCTAGATCACAGCTCAGCAATCAGCAGAAACCACTTCCCAAACAGAAAAGAAAGATGGACCCCACGTGCTACATCCCACCAAGTCCTTTCTGCCTGGCTGGGAACCACCCTCCGACCCTGCCAAGGTGCTCGGATTCCCCCAGATTCCTGAACCGGGAGAGCAGAACACTTGAACAGACACGTAGGAACATGGAGCAGAGATCATCCGCTGGGAGAAGTTATCACAAAGCAAAGAGCTTTCTTAAAACTTGCCTTGAACCTTCGGAGCGGAGTGTTGCATTTGCATACCAGTGACAGTAATAATGAGCTGTTATTTCTAAGCTAATTCTTACGTGCTTGCATATTCTTTGCCTGCTATCTTATCCTTGCTGTGTGCAGTGCTCCTGTGCTATGTGCCAGATAGTGCTGTTGTCTAGGGAACCTGGGATCAGCGTGTTAACAACAGCCACCACCAAACCAAGCCTTGAGATACAGAGGAGGGACTGGCTCCTTTCTAGGATATATAAAACAATCTGATTTCAAGATAGAACCAACCCAAATAGTTCTGGGAAAGATCTTGGGTTGAGGAGGAGAGACACGGGGGAAGAAGGGAAGCTCCCACCTATGAAACCCCTTCTGAACTGGGGGAAAAAAAAAAAAGAAAAGAAGATTTAAAAATAGAAAAAACCCTCATTGCAGCCCTGGAGCAATGCAGCACCCAGCACCCTGCCAGGGGACAGGTAACCCTGCCCGAACTCACCGCAGTACAGCCCTGTGACGGCTCTCCCGGCGATGATGAGGATATGAGATGGCCCAAATTTGGCCAGCCCCATGAGGAGGTTCCCAGCGATGGAGAGGACGTTCACCACCAGCATGGCTTTCACCCTGCAAGGCAGCAGCAGCAGAGGTCGTGCTGGCACCTCTCTCAGCCAAAGCAGCTATCGCCACATACAGTCAGAGCTACTAAGTGACTTAATCAGCACGACAGGGGAAAAAATAATTATCATAGGCACTGAAAAAGCATCGGACAGGGGTGCAATCAGAGTAGCTAAAAGTATATCCTGTGCAAATGCTGCTCAGGTGCCCCCCTCTTCTCCCTTTTGCCACAGAAATTCAGAAATTAGTCAGGGCTGCTCGTCAGCTGCTTGTCTAAAGTGCTAAAAGTTGCAAGAAAAGGTCAGATTTATAATTGAGGATTTTAATCAGCCAGACCTCTGAGATGGTAACAGTAGTTTGGAGGTTTAGGGGTTGTTTTTTCCCCATTAAATTGGGGAGAATAACACAAATTGTATTTCTATGGGGAAGAAACGGTTCTAGGGGGAAAAAAAATAATCAAACAAGAAGGCTTAGGCTTTGGCACACGAGTAGGAGCACACAAGGTCCTCTCACCTCCCCAGCCGGTCGCCGATCCACCCCACGGTGAAGGAGGAGACCATGCCACCGACGGCGAACACCGAGACGGAGAGGGACCAGTACATGGTGAGGAGGAGGTGTGGGGAGGTGCCAAGGTCCTCGCTGGTGTCAGCCAGGGGTGTGAACGTGCCCTCAGTGCTACCCCAGGGCTCTGTGACAGGGACAGTGGCATCCTCCCAGGAGGTGTTGGTGGCTTGTCTGTCCAGGGGGGCAATGCCCAGCACACGCCCGTAGTGGGCTTCTATCACCTGTGATGGGCAAAGAGGAAAAAAGCCGTCGGGTCAAATCTATAACCACCCCCAACCCTCTTTTGTTTTTGTTTTTCTACTCAGGAAAAATGTTTTCATCACAGGCTCTGCAGGGGTGAAATCTCGGGGTCCTCCACAACTTCCCAACACCTGGACCCCCAGCAGGTGTACATGGAGCATCCCCTCCTCGTCTGGTGCTGCCTCCCAGGGATGGGGTGAGCATGGTGCGTGGGATTTGGCACCCACGGAGAGGTGTCATCCCTTGGTCTGGGCACGGGGACCATGTTGGAGTGGGGAAGGCAGCATGGTGTGCAGAGCACCCCTTCTTTCACGGCGGGGATTGACAGTGCGAGTTCCTCTCTATTTTCCCACCTTGCTGCCTTATCGTGGGGGCTTTGTACTGCAGGAGATAGTACTTGGGGAATGTCCCTGCTGCAAGGGACAAACAAGCCCTGGCTGCCCCAAACCCCTCGTCCCTTGGCCATATGTGGCTTGCAGAGGGGGCTCAGCTTACCTTCTGGGGGGCGTTAATGACACCCAGGCTGTAGCCATATTGGAAGAAGCCCAACACCGCGGTGAAGACGGAGAGAACCAGCGTTCCTGTCAGGTGCTAGGGGAGGAAGCAGAGAACAGCCTCACCCCGTTGTCCTAGTCCTGCCCAAACTCGGGGTGAGGAGGGGGGCTGCACCCCATCCCTGTCCCAAGGGACCCCTCTGCCCTGGATGGTGGTACCCCAGGATGCTGCTGCAGCATCTGAAGGAGAAGGCAAAACCCCTGGGCACGGGCAGGACCCCCAGGACAAAGCGATGTTGCCCCCACAAAGCAAGAGCACACGGGTGGCATCACTGAAGAAGAACAGCCAGGAAAAAAAATGACCAAAATTGTGTTTTTTAGCATTGCCATTTCAAATATTGTTTCCTTCCATCACAAATAAAACTACCTGATGAGGTGAGGGCGCTCTTAAAAATAAAAAATAATCCCTTGACCCCTTTGCCCCTGCGCTCAGTGTGCAGACAACAAAGAGCAATTAATTAGAGGAGGGGATTTCTTTTTTGATGGTGGTGGTTTTGGTCTCAGCCAGCAGTAAATGCCATTGCTCAGCCCGCAGAAATTCTAGTGCAAAAATCCCACGGAGCCACAGTTACCTTCTCTGCTTGCATTTTGCTTTTCTTGTCCATCCCACAGCTCCTCCTTTGTCCTCCCGGGAGCGGTCACTCTCCTGGGCTGGGGAATGAGGTAGGACCTTGGGCAGGGAAGGAGGGAGAGCAGGGCTGGAATGGGGATGAGGGATCAGGAGAACTGGCTGGCTGGTGCACTGAGTGATGGGACTATATTAGCTCTGGAGTTAATGAGAAACCCAAGCCACTGCTTGCCTCAGAGCAGCGGCTACCAATCCCTGAATTTGGGAGGACAAATGGAACAACGGGAGAGACCGGCAACAGCATACAGTAGACCTGGGAAATCCAGATGATCCAGCTGAAAGGCTGATTTGGGGCTGTCCTGCAGTGGAACAGTCTGCAACATGACATGCCAGGGACCTGGGAGCATGGCTGCAGCCTGCTTGGAGATGTTCAGCACCTTTCTTGGCTTCTGTCTTGGGTTGATGTGCTCCATGAGAAATTCTCAAGAATTCTCAGGAGTTAATTCTGAATTCTCAAGAAGAAACCTTTCCAGCATATGGAGGCAAGATGCTAGAAAATGACTATGAGTGTTTTGTTTAGATTGTCACCTGCTTTAAAGTGTGGCTTTGTGTGCATATAACATACACAGCCAAACATATATAAATAAAGATGCATAAAGGTCTCTTTTTATATACATACCTGCACTTAACTATAATGCTAGTACACTCCTGCACGTACACATCCCGAGTGTTCAGAGGAGATGCTGTATGTGAATATGGAGGTACAACAGGGCAAACCCACCCCGAATATTACAAGAACATACATTTTTGGTTAAAAAGCCCCCAACGGCATGAACGCTGAGCCTTTCAGCACCACCAGCTGACTGCATATACCGCCGGTGCTGGCAAATAGCACCAGTGCTGCCAGGGATCTGCTGATGCTGCCAAATACCGCAGCCCTTTGGCTCGGCTCACACGGTAACGGTGAACTTTGCCCATCAGCAGGAGCTGGTCTGAGCTGGTCTTGCTCAGGCTTCGCCGTCCTTGACTTCATCGACGAGAGGAGCTGCCGAGCTGGGGCGGATGGTGGCATCCATAGGAGATAACGTCAAAGTCTGAATCAGCCCAGAAGTTGATTAACGCTCATTAACCTCCAGATAAGGCCCTGCTGGGGCCGGCAGTGAAGTTCCAGCCGCTCATTGGATGGTGCTGTCAGTCAGCCGTGCTTCATATGGGCACGAAATGTACTTTCTTCAGAGGAAGAAGGAAAGGAAAAAAAAAGAAAAAGATGAGCAAGACCGCTAATCTTTGCACTGGTCTCCTCCAGTGAAGTAAAACTTTAACTGGAGGAGAAAAGTTCATTGCTTTAACGCAGGCATTGATTCCAGCCGGAGCACCTGCACTCCCCGTGGGCTGGCGTAGCTGCGAGGGGGAGGGTGCTGAGGCTGAGCTTTTTTGATGTTTTTTTCCTCCAATATTTGTCCTTCCAGCTGAGATCTTTGCCCATCGTGTTTTGTTTGCTCACGGTGTGCGGATACCCAGGCATTTACAAGCACCGCTTCTTTGCACAGTGGAGGTTAAATACCTCTACATGGGGGGGAAAGGAGGGGGCTGGTGGGATTATGCAGTTAGCAACCTGCTGAAATTTGACTGGGAAAAAGAAAAGAGAGAGCCCTGACCTGACATCCCAAACTGGAACCCTTAGGGCACTGTGAAACTCTTGGCCTGATGTCCCCTCTGGGATCCCATTGTGGGTGCGCGGCCAAGGGAGGATGATGCTTGCCCCCGTACTCCTCTTACCAGCCCACCAGAGGTGGTTTGAGGAGACAAAGGGGGCAAAATACCAAAAAGAGAGAGTGGGGTGTCCTGCCCTGGCTTGTAGCCTGCATGTCCTCCCTGCTGCTTCCAATGGAGGAGATCATTCCCTTACACAGCTGGGGCAGCGATGGGGAGGCAGGATGAGCATCAATCACAGCTTAGTGACTTCCATGGAAACCTTGGATGCTAAAAGCTGGAAGCCCCATGGCGACCAGCCTCCCCTGGCCATCTCTGCCAGCAAAAAGCATGATGCTTTCCTGGAGCTCTCCCATCCCTTCCCAGCCCCTCTTACCCTCTCCCTGTGGGGCTGGATGCTGTGAGCAGGGACCTGGAGCTGCCTCACCTCTTGTGTACAGCCCCCAGCTGATGCCTCAACCAGAACCTTGACCCCTGGGCAGTTTAAGCATGTATTTAGCTCTCGGTGACACCAACAGATTCAAGCCCCCATGTTTTTCTGGATGGGGATAAGGTCACCTCAGGGCTAGGAACAGTCGGGGTGTAAATCTGCCTCCCAAAGAAGACCCTAAAAGGTCTCTCAGAGCACTGCACCTTGACTGGCCGCTTAGAAAGCTGAAGCCCAACACTCCTACACCGTGCCTGATGCCACCAGGATCAACGATCAGCCCATCTAATCTCTGGCACATTTGAGGGCTGGCTGTGGGACCATAGGGTGTAGCTATCACTGCAGCACAGCTCGGGAGCAACACCAACCTGTCCCACAGCCAACCAGCCTCCCCAGGCAGCAGTTAAGTGATTTGACCAAGGGCACGGAGATCAAAAGGGCAAAGGGGAGATGGCATCTTCCCATAGGAAGCCGTCATCCTCATCCTCACCTGGGAGTGTGCCAGCCTGAAGCTCACTTGTACTTTCTCTTGGCCACGCTCAGATGATCTTTGAATATGTCTGAGGGTAACAAGAGCACGTGTACTTCATGTGGCTTGTACGCGCAGGGCTCTCCATGCCAAGGCAAACAGAGCAGGGAGATTCATCCCGCAGTCATCCCGGGAATGTGGTGTGGCACAGAGGTGACAAACATGGATCTCCCCGTGAGTGGCTGAGCACTGCCATAGGTCCAGCCTAAGGGCATCACTGCCCTTCCCAGGTAAAACCCAGAAGAAATACCAAAGTCGCTGTTTTCAGGACTGGCAGCACAGACCACACCCCTGCTAGTGCTCTGGCCGGTGCCACAGGGTTTTGTGGCTTTTCCCCAGGGCTCCTGGCAAGAACCTGCCCCAAAATGTTCTCATAGATTTGTCTAGATGGGAAGAAACCTTTAAGATCATTCAGTCCAACCTGACTGATAAAAAAATACCATCACTAAAGCATGTCCCCAAGCACTGTGTCAGTTTATCTTTTAAATACCTCCAGAGATGGAGAAATGCCAGGAATTCCAAACAGCATCTAGCCCCTTAACTCGGGGTGACTGCACCTTGGAGCCTGAACCTTAACGTTTCAGGATGGCATCAATTACATTATCTGCAATCAGCAGATCTCATGTTATTGCTAATATATTACTCATTAATAAAGTGTAAGAGCTATGTATAACGCTACTGTCCTGTGGAATTGCCGTGCTTGTCGCCTACTGTATGTTGTGTTTACTATAACTGGTGTTTCTAAATCTCCTGCTATGTGATAAAAGCAGTGGCTTAAAGTTTTATGGTCGGGCTTTGCTTTTGAACAGCTGAACATGCTGTCACATCAGTGGAAGTAATTTAAAGACTCCATAAGGAGAGTGAGGGCTTTCTTTGCAGCTGGGGCAATCTCCACACCGGTTTTACTGCCTTTGGATCACGGCCAGAGGCAGCTGCTTTGAAGTTAAAAAAAAAATAAAAGGAAAAAAAAAAAAAAAAGACAACAAACTGAAACAAAAAGTCAAAAAAAAAGAGTAAGACCAGACTGTCAGGTTGTGGTTCTCCAGGTGAGAGCTGGCTGATGAGGCACATCAGAGGTTGGCACAGAAAAAACATGATACAGGTTCATTTTCCCTCTCTATACACACAACAGCCGGGGCAGGCAGCAGAGCTGGGGTAACCTGCGGGACAGGGGCTTCAGGAGAACCAAGGGGGAGAATTTGGTGCATTTCCAGCACAGTTATATCAGTGTGTTGGCCTCCTACCCAACCATAACAGGCTGCCCAGAGAGGTGGTGGAGACTCCATCTCTGGAGATATTCAAAACCCACCTGGACACGTTCCTGTGTGACCTGCTCTGGGTGGACCTGCTCTGGCAGGGAGGTGGACCAGATGATCTCCAGAAGGCCCTTCCAACCCTGTATCATTCTGTGATTCCACGATACCCTTCCAGCAAAAGCCAGGTGGGGGGCTCATCGTCCCAGGCACAGGCATGGCATGGTGTGAAGGGTCCACCTCGAGACCTCTGGGAAGATTCAGCTTCTCGCTGCCAGCCTGTATATTGCTTACCTTGGCCCAAATCATGCATAAATTGTTCCATGAGCAGCAATGGGCCCACAATGGGCTCAGGTCAAGATGAGGAATTGCAGCACAACTTCTAACATTTCCAGCAACCAGCCCAGCTCTGGGGCCAGAGCTACCTCAAGCATCTCCCTTTCTGTTCCAAAATACATAATACTCTCAACCTCGAAACCATCTCACAGAAGAAAAAATGGCATTTGATAATCACTGCCTGAAACAGGTTTGAAAATACACTCAATTCCCATGAGTAGCAGCTAGAGCCTTACCTGAGAGCATCCTTTTACCTCGGGAATGGTACCCAATGCTTCCCGATGTCCGCAGCGTGCTGGGGGTGACCCCGTGGCCTCCCATCAGCTCTGGGGCTTTTCCTTCATTTACCACGGAAGATACAACTCGTCCCTGGAGTTCATGCAATATTTCACAGCAGCTCTGTAAATAATTGAATCTGTAACAGGCTCAAGTGACTCTTACAGGCACAGACATTATTTCTCTTTCTCCTCCTGCAGCACTGCTCAGCTGAACAAATAAGTTTCCTTTCCTGGGTAAAAACTCCCAGAAACAGGGTTTTAAGAGGAGCCCAGGTTTTCTTTCTTTAAATGCTAAAATCAAGCAGTTTCTGACGGCATTGATCAACCACAGCCTATTTTACTTAGAAGAGGAGACAAGCAAATCAAAGCTGGGAGTATCTGGAGGGGAATGAATGCCTTTTATAATTATAATAATGGGTTGATTTTGTAGAAGAGCAGAAGTTTTCAGGTGGTTTTCATGCCTGGCAGCATCAGGGGTGACATGTCCCATCCCCCAGCCCTCATCCTGCCCAAACCCACTGCTGTCCTGAGCCCCTCCAGGCAAAGGGCACGGTGACTCAGAGCCCTGGAAGAGCCGCTCCACCTCCTTGACCTGCTGACTGTTAACACCCCAGGTTTTATATAAAAAACCATAAAAGGTGTTGCCTAATGTTGAAGTTTTGTGTTTTATTGTTTCACATCACTCTATGGTTTTAAATAATACCTCCGTGAACCACTTTTATGTTTAAACACAAAGACTCCCTTCTATATTGTCACTGTATCAAAACGACTCACAATAAATAATAAAAAAACCCCAAANGATAAAGATTCAAGTTGGATCAAGTCCTGTTGATTTAATCATTTTTTAATAAAGCCATCGTTACTGAGTACACCAAGATTGCCAGTTAAGCTCTCTATATGTCGCTGGAGGTAACAGCGCTGTGATCGACAGCAGAATGGAAAAAAAAAAAAAAAAAAAAAAAAAAAAAAAAA